>JAYMSL010000021.1:0-78127 GCA_036897195.1 Plantago coronopus
GAAATGCAATCCAATCAGGGGTCAACTTATATGAAGAAACAATCCTAACGGATCATTAACCAGAGAATAGAAAGACAAAAATAAGTCCCTACGATCCACAAGGAGACAGAAGCAGAATAAGAGCAAAAACGAAAGAGAAAGAAAGCGACGAGTACAAACAAAACACAACAATCCCATGATGTATAGAAAGATCCTAGTACTAAGTCGAGGAAAGAAGCACAAGAAGAATGAATGGCGTAGAAAAAGATCGCCGTACAAAAAGAAATAAAAACAAAAGTGAGATAAAAACGAATACAATCATTGCATACAAAAAGAGCAAAGAAGAGTTTCCTAAAGACAACTCTCCCACGACAAAAACATTTCCCTAAACTAAACAAAGCAAACATAAACCAAAAAGAGAACCTTGCACTTACAGGAAAAGTACGAAAGTAGATTTTAGTAAATAAATTTAAACAAAAATGAAGGGGGGAGGAGCCTTTCCTATATATGTAAGTAAAAATACGCGAAATCTATCTCAAAGAGAAAATTCAAACAAAAAAGCAATTGGCAGCCTTTCAATTCTACCAATAAAGTATCCAAGCTCTTGTTACTAAACAAATAAAACCTAAATCAGAAAGTTCACCCTTTACTTGTTGACTAAAGCACAAAAAGACTTTTACAAAAAAAATACAAAAAAACAGAAAGACCGCTTGCACTTAACGAAAAAAAGAAAGAGATTTCAAAACAAACAATAGAAACAAAAAAAGAGAAAAGTCCCCTTAACTAAACCTACTTTTCTTAGCAAATCCAGCGAAAAGACACAAAAGGAAAACAAAAAGAAGAAGAAGAAAACAGAAAAGCAAGACAGAAATCTCAAAGAACGCGAGAGAAAGAACAAATGAAAAAAGAAGAGAAAGAGAACAAGAAAAAGGAACAAGAAGAGAAAAACAGACAAGAAAATCAAACAAAAAAGAAAGAAAAAGAAGCCAATAAAAAAAACAAGCAAAACAACGACAAAAAAGCAAAAAAGAACCTATTGAGAGATCCTTGCCCTCGACTACAAGTAAATAAAATAATCTCCAAATAAAACACAAGTTACTATAAATTTAAATATACAAGCAATGGGCAGGCTTTTACATTACACTAACAAAAAACCTGTCTTCCCTCTTGAATACTTTACTTGTGAATACTTCATGCAAAACTGCTTTCACAAGGAGGAACTGTCCAAAAAAGAAAACAAAAAGAGAAAAAGAAGACAGAGAAGAGGCACGGGCCTTAGAAAAGACTAAAAAAGAATCCTCCTCCAACCGGAACACGGCTGAAAAAGGGAAAAATAAAAGACTTACGACTTTTTTTGAAGAAATTTAGAAAATATATACCTAAAAAATGCAATAAAAACAAATAAGAAGAGCCGACAAGAAAAGAAGCAAAAAGAAAACAGGGAAAGAATCAAAAAGCAAGACAAAAAAAAAGAAAGGAAAAACCAGAGAAAAACAAAAAAGAAAACAAAAGGAAAAAGAGGTGAGAGGCAAAAAACAGAAAGAGAGATAAAATAAATAAAATTTTATCTTGTCATCTCCAATTAACAAAGAAAAAGAAAGTCATTTTGTTGTCGTCCATTTCTCTGAAAAAAGAAGCAAAAGAAGCATCTCGTCAATGCTAGGAACAAAAAAAGAGAAGATAGAAAGATAGAAACGAAAAAGAAGAGAAAGAAACCAATTCAAAAAGGCATATAAATTAAGTTCGCGCGCAGTTCATAGAAAAAAGTTCTACTTTCTACTAGAATTAGATAAATAAAAGTAAGTATAAATAAAAGTTAAGTATAAATAAAAGAGGAAGAGAAGGAATGACGATAAAACAACCTATTTAAACATCAACGTATGTAATTTCAGAAAATAAATGCTTCCAAATCAAATAACCTTACCAGCTAACTAACCCACAAGGACTGCCTAGCAATAACCAAAAAAAGAATCCGAAAATGGAAAAACAGAATCAGCTAATGAAGTAGAGAAATAATCAGAAAATGTTGTAGAGAAAGAGAAAGCTCACGAAAACAAAAGAAGGAAAAAGAAAGAGAGGAAAGAAAAAGAGCCGAGAGAAAGAGAAGCAAAGGGAGGAAAAAGACAAGAAGAGAACAAAAAAGATAGAAAGAGAGAAGACAAAGAAAGAACAAAAGAGTCAGAGGAAAGAAAAAAGAGAAGACAAAGAGAAAAAAGCTGAAAAAAATAAAGAAGAATCAGACAAAGAAAAAGAAGAACAAGAAAAAGAGGAAAGAGAGAGAGGAGAAAAAGACAAAGAGAAAAAACTAAGACACGAGTAAAGAAAAACAAAAAGAAAGAGAAAAAATATAGAAAAAGACAGCAGAAAGAAAGAAAGAAAGCACAAGAAAAGAAGACAAAAAGAAAACAAGACATAAGAAAATAGACAACAAACAAAGAGAAGAAGAAGAAAAAATAGGAAAGAACAGAAAAACCATTACACAGAGAAAGAAGACAAGAGAAACAAAGAAATAAAAAAAATAAAAAAGATAAAGAAAAAAGGTCCGAAAAGCAAAGAACCCGAGAGCAAGAAGGTTCGAAAAAAAAGAGAAGAAAGAATTCTAGAAAAAGGGAGAAGCAGAGGAAGAAAAAACAAAGAGAAAGAAAACAAAAATGGAAGAGGACAGAAAAGAAAAAAGAATCCGAGAAAAAGAAAGAACAAGACAGAAAAGAATCCGAAAAAAAGAAAAAAACAAATAGAAGAACAGGAAGAAAAGAGAACAAGAGAAAGAGATAAAAGAACGAGAGAGACAAGGCGAAAGGAAGGAAGAGAGGAAAGAAACAGAAAGGTTCACAAAGAAAAATGGCAGGCGGAAAACCTATCATTAAAGAAGAAAAGAAAATGAAAAATAGAAAGCAAAGAAAAAACAAAGATATAGTTCTAGCAAAAAAAAGAAAGAGAGAAGAGAGCAGGAAAAAGACAAGATTGTAAAAAAGAGTAAGTCGAAAGAAAAAATCTAAACATAAAGAACAATAAGAAAAAAAGCCTAGAATATCATAATCATAAAACACTGCTTCTGCATATAAGTCTTACGAGGATCCCAAAGATGTCTTCCTGATAACACAATTAAGGAAAGAGCCATGATGCTAAGTGTCTGGATGTCACTTTGGCGGAAAGATTGTAAAAAGAGCATGTAGAAAAAACCTTTTATTTTTTGAAAGCGAGCTTTCCTAAGAAAAAGGAAACGAATGGGCACTTCACGTGCAAAAACCTTCAAAAGGAAATCTTTGACTAAAGCAAAAAAGCCACCTATAGTACTTATTTAATGACATAACAAAATAGGATAGTTGTTTAAACGAAATCACAGCTTCAGTCACCACCACAAAAGATTTTCACAAAGATAATATGCAAGTTACTCTTTTATTATCAGATTAAGATTTATAATATATATAATATAAATGAACTAGTCGATAGTATCGAGATGGAAAGCACCTAATACTACGAAGGAGAGACAGCCAGAAAGAAACTTCCAGAAGCGAGATTAAAAAAAAAAAGAAATTATAAAAAAGCAAAGAGAAATCGAGATGAAGAACAAGAAAACACCAGCCCTGAAAAGATGTCAAAAGAACAAAGGAAACCTGTCCCTGGACCAAGGGAACGATCCCCTTCTCACAATAGCTAATAATAAGAATAAAGAATCCATTCTAGTAGATACAAAATAAATACAAAACGTTGATAGAATGCCTGCCAAACGATAATACTCATAAGCTATCTAAGGGGACATATCACACCTAACTTTTAAAAGCAATGGAAATAAAAGACTTTTAAGGCAACTTTTGTATGAAAAACATGATTTTAGATCCAGAAGATAGGACTCCTAAAGTGCGGGAGCACATATAATTTATTAATGAAAATGCACAGAAACGCAAGAGGAGACCCCGGCCCCCCTACATCGAAGAGGAAACGCGAGAATTGGACCTAAATAGTATACTGGTTAAATCAGCGCTGTTTGAAAACGTCTAGAATATTAAATTTTAAAAAAATTTATTCCTTGTTAATGTTTATAAATAATAAAGAAGGAACAAAGAAAAAGGGAGACAAAAAATGGAAAAGAACAAAGGCAGAAAAAGAAACAGTGCCCTCCCCAGAAACCTTTCCCCAACAAAAATTATACACAACACAAAATAGGATTTGTACAAAGATTCAAGGACTCTTTTCATAGAAAAAAAACTCTATAACAGAGCTTCCTAAATTCTTTTAATTATTGGAAAACATATTAAAAAGAAAAAAATACATCACGTCAAAATCGACATCTAAAGCTTTAGATGCCCCTTGAGCATTTCTGCCACCAAGAAGCAAGAGTTCCCCCAATCAAGCCATCGCAGCTAGCGTTCATCAAAAAAAAGAGCTAACTCCGCCGGAATTAAACTAAGATTATACTAAACTTGTATTTTATATCTCATGCGCAAAAGCAAGTGATAAGAGAAATCGACACAGAACAAAAAACACAACAAAAACGACTTCAAGCAAATATTTGAATGCATACTGTAGAACAGGAAACAGGAAGAGATCCTCCGGGTGAAGGGCACAGACAGAGGAAAAACATGCTACGATTCCTAACTATAAAATGGATAGATTATTAAGAGCTAAAGTAGATCGAAAAACGACTAGTAGACGACCAAAAAACGAGAGAAAATAGACCGGAAAGAAGAAGACAGCAGCCCGGTAACCTAAAAAAGGAAAGACAAAGCAAAGAAACAGGAAAAAAGCAAGGAAAAACACAATAAAGAGAAAAAACAAAAAAGATAAAAGAACCCATTTGCTCCCGATCAGGAAAGAAGTCAAAAAAAAAGAATACAAACAAGAAAGAAGAAAAGACAAAAAATAAAGAGAAAAGAAAAAACTAAAGAAAGAAACAAAGAGAAGAACAAATAAAAAAGAGAGAGTACCCTCGGAAGCAAAAGAGAAAGAAAAATAGGAACATTGAAAAGAGAAAAGACAAGCAAAGAAAACCAGTAGAATATGCAAAAGTGTTGTCGTCTATTTCTTAACCGAAAACAAGAGAAAAGAAAAAGATTGCCATGCATTTATTACCATACATTTCCAAAACTAGCATGACTGGGAAAATAAAAAGAAAGAAAAAACAGAGGTCTTACATACACAATACGTATAGAAAGCAAGCAAACTCTTTATTATTATAATAATAAAAGTGAAAATTAGGGAAAAGAGAAAGAACATTAAAAAAAAGAGAAGAAATCAAGAAAAACCCAGAAAGAAAAGAAGAAAGAGGAACAGAAAACAAGCACAAAGAAAAAGAGAAAGGAAAAAGACAATAAAAAAAGAAAGAAGAGAAAAAGAAAACAACAAAAAGAAAGATGAAAAAACTAGAAATAAAAACCAAAGGAAAAAGCAGACAGAGAGAGAAGACAAGAAAAAAGAGAAAAACAAAACCAAAAGAATCCGAGGTCAATATAAATAAAGAGAAAATCCCAGCAGAGCATTGACCAAAGAAAGAGGACTTCCACAAAGATCATATTTAAATGCAAAGTCGTTGCGTATAAAAAATCCCCGTACAAATTTGGAGAAAGAAAAAAGTCGTAGTCCAAACAAATAAGAACAAAGCATTGAAATAGAAAACCAAAAGCTCCCAAGTTATTCCAAAGAATGCATGCAGCAGAAAGGTTTCCCTATAAAGAATAGAAAAAGTCTTTATATATACAAGGATCCCCGTTCAAACAAAAAAGGAAAGAAGATAGGAAAGACAAGAGAAAGAGCCGAACCCCCATCCATCGAGGCAAAGGCATGCCATATAGAAAGATCCCCGTCCAAAAGCAAAGCGTAAAAAGCATTCCGAAGTCCTCGCTTAAAGAAAAAGAAAGAAGAGTCCTGGAATTGCGTATAAGGGGTCTTTTCGCCCAGAAAGACAAAAAATAGATAAGAATAAGACGAAATCTAAGAAGCGAAGAGATAAAGGAGAATCCTCTGCTGAAAGAACCGGACACAAAAGGAAGCAGACGGTCCCAAAAGAACAAGAAGAGAGAATTTGGGAAAGCACAGAAAGAGAGAAAGGAATAGAAAAAGAAAGAACAAACCGAAAGAGCAGAAAAAGCAAAGGGGTCGGAAGAACGAAACCAAGAAAAAGAATGAGAGAAAAAGAATGAGAGAAAAAGAAGGACAAAGAGAAAAAATAAAAGAAATATAAAGAATCAGAAAAAGAAGATAAAATAAGAAAAACAGTGGCAGACTCAAAAAGAAAAACAAAGAAAACCAGAACAGAAGAAAGAAAAGAGACGAAGTCTCAGTGAAAGAAAGCGCAGAAAGAAAAAGTTCCCAGGGAGCGAAAAAGAAATCCTTAAGAAAGAAAACCGAGAAATTGGAAAAAGAGAAAGCAAAAAAAGAAAAGAACACAAGAGGAGACAACAAAAAAGAGAACGCTAAGAGAGGAAATATAGAAGGTTCCAAAACACCCAGATGAAAAACGAAAAGAAAAGAAAGAACAACAGAAAACAGAAAAACGAACAAAAACCAAGAAAGTAAAAGAAAAACAAATACATATCCAAAATACTAGTCCAAAAAGAAAGAAAGAAAAGGAAGAACAAGATAAAGAAAAAAGGAAAAAAGAGAAGAAGAAAAAAAGATAGAAAGAAGAAAAGAACGAGGAAAGAAATAAAGATGGAAAAACAACAAAAAGAAACAGAGAAAAGAACGAAGAGAAAAAGAAAGCAAGTGATCCAAGAACGAGACCCAGAAAAAGAAGAAGATCAAAGAGAAAAAGAGAACCGTAAAAAAAGAAGAACAAAAAAGACAAAAAGACAGAGGAAAGAAAGTGATCCAAAAGAGTAAACCCTTAGAAATAAGCTAATGTAAATAAAAAAACCGAGAGCAAGACAGGAATTTAAATAGACAGCAAGAGAGAAGCTTCCGTCTGAACGAGATCAAAAAACAAAGAGAATAAAATTAAAAAAGATTTCTAAACAAAACAGACAAAAGAAGAAAACAAAGAGAATAAAAAGAAAGAGCTCCATCAACCAAAAATGCCATATAGCAAAAAGAAATCCGCTCCAAAAATACCAAATACACCGAGCCGCAAAGAAGAAAAAGACATCCAAGTGAATTCAATAAGTCTACAAAAGATCTACGCACGAAGAGCGGAAAGAAAAAGCAAAGAAAAGAAAAAAGAGAGAGATCGACTTTCCAACCAGAAGAAAGGCAAGAAAGAAGCACAAGAAAAGAGAAAAAGGAAAGAAAGCCAGAAAGAAGAGAAAGAAAAACAGAATAAGAAATAAAAAAGACAAAGAACAAGAATAAACAAAAAAATATACCTAATAAATAATACAAAAAAGCAGAAAAAGACAAAGAGAAATCTCCAGCAAATAAAGAAAAGGATCCAAGAAAAAGCAAATACAATTCTAAAAGTCTCCTAAATACAGAGTTATCCACTAATAGAATAGAGAAAAGCAAAAACAGACACAAAAGAAGAATCTAAATAAAAGAAAGAAGAAGAGAGAAAGAAAAAAGAAATAAAGCAATATAGTGAAAGAGATAGAGAAAAGCAGGAAAAGAAAAAATCAGAAAAAAAGAAAGAGAAAAACACAGGAGAAGAGACAATAAAAAAAAAAAGAAAAGTGATTGACTAGAAAGAAAAGGAAGAGACAAAGAGGAAAAACGAAAAGAAGAGAATCGCAGAAAGAAAAATACAAAGAAAGAAGACAACAAAAAAGAGAAGATAGAAAGACAAAGACAAGGTGTTCGAAAAAGAAAACTAAGAAAATTTGTAACCAACAGAAAAAAATAAACAAAGAACAGAAATAAGGAAGAGGAAATAGAAAATACAAATAGAAAAGAAAGGTCTTTTCCTTAGTAAATATAGAAATCGTCAAAGTAAATCCTCAAAAATCTAAAAATTTCTAGTAAATGTCAGTTGAAAAATAGATCACCCAAAAGAGTTGAAACCAAAAATTACTACTTATTTTTCCGTTGTTCCCTAGATTTGGCGCAGAAATCCCTCTTTTTAATTCAATGATCAAAGACCCCTCTCCATCCAAAAAGTATAAGAATCACGAGAACATAAATCTTTGTGTAAAATGTAAAATTTCTATGCCAAGTCCCCTGAATTAATTGAGGAAAGACAAGAAAGAAAAGAGAAAATAAAAGCAAGAAGAAAAAAAGAGAAAGGAATCCCGAAATTAGAGAGAAGAAAAAGAAAGATCGCGGATGATCAAAAAACGAAACATTAAAGAAAAAAAAAGAAAGATCAGAAGTGAAATAAAGAACGAGAGAAAAAGTGCGAATCTAAAGAAAAAAACAAGAGAAAAATATAGAAAAAGGAGGAAAATAAAAGAAAAAAAAGTCCGAACAAGAGAGAAAAATTAAAAGAAAAAGAAAGAGAGAAGACAAAAAAAGAGAGAAAGAAAAGACGAAAAAGAACAAGACAGAACAAAAAAGGAAAGCAAAGGCAAAAAAGAAACAAGATTCATTGAAATACAACCGAATTTCACTCTATACTTTATATTATGACTAGCAAACTCTTACTACTTTTCTTGTCATCCATTCCCCACCCCTTCCTTTTAACTAAGAGCCAATCCCTCCCTTTTTATTGTCATATCTACAAAAACCTAGGTGAAAAGAAATTAAGAAAGAAGCAAAAAAAAGAAACAAATGAAAGAATGGATTAAACAAAAAAAAGAGTAAAAAAATATAGCGTATAAAAAATTTTGTATAGTAAAGAAGTAATCGCTTATATAAAAAATGGCCACAAAACAAAAGTAAGGCACCCTTCGCATAGCAAAAAAGCTCCGTAACAATCAAGCAGAAAGGTCCTATCTACCCCCTCTAGAAAGTATACACTAAGAGACTCCACTAAAAAAGAAAACAAAGAAGAGAGAAGATAAAAGAGAGAAATAATTAGAGGAAAAGTAATAAGAAAGAAATTAGAACAGAAACAAATAAAAAAACATAAAAAAATCCAAAGCACACCGAGACCAGTTCACATAAATACTGCTGCTATACTTGCCTCCGCCGAAGATCCACCTATAACTAACTTGGCCCAAAAATCTGCCTGCCTATGACTAGGACTTGACTATTAATAAACAATCAAACAATCCTATTCAGAAAACTATAAGTAACAAAGAATCCCTTTAAAACCTCCAAAATACACGAGAAAAAAAAGTACAACAATGACTAGCAACCTTTTGAATAGGATTTACGAAGCTATATTACAAAATGAAAATAGTAAGTATTATAAATTAAAATATAAAAAATAAATAGTATAGGAATAAATAATATATTTACGTAGATCAAAATGAAATAAACACTTCCCAAAATCCTCAAAAAAATACATTAAGAATTAAAAAGAACAATCAGAAAAAGAAATGAATAAAAGAGGCACTACTTTGCACGAGGCTACAAAGAAAAATTCCTGATTCTAGAAATAAAGCAATACTAAACCGAAAAAGAAACAAAAAAGAAAGGAAAAAAATTATAAACAAATCATGGAAATTTTCAAAACTAAAAAAGCCCAAAACACCCATTATATAACTATACTAGAATCTAAACTATCAACACCGAAAATCAACCGGAATGCACTTTCAAAAACCCTTTATTTAATTTATTTAAAGTAAAGGAAATTTAATTCAAAACATAACCAAACATAAAAATTCTATTACTACAAAAGTCAACTTAGTAACCTAAGTAAAGAATATTCTAATATTAGATTATTATATAGTAAAATACTAAAGAAAAGAATTTCTGTATAGAGTATTTTGTACGAAGTGACCAACGCACAAAAAAGGATACTTACCGCAATTAATAGAAAGAGCAAGGAAAAATCTCTGGAAGAACAAAATCTAAATCAAGAAGGCCTATAAAAAATAAGAAAAAGAAGAAACGAAAAAAACAAACAAATCTAGTCCAAATAATATCTAGACTAAAGAAGAAAAATAGAAATGCACGGAAAACAACCAGAAAAGAAAGAAAAAAGAAGTTCTAAAACAAAAACAATAAAAATAGGACAGAAAAAATTCCAATTCAAAGCAAGTACTACTAACATTCAGTCACATATTTCTTAATTAAGACAAAACCTTAAGACGTGCACTTAAGATCGTTTCCATAATAAAATTCTAGCTAATTAAAAAATCCTAAAACAATTAAAAAGAAAAAAGATCTAAAAATTTGATCCACCCAACACCTCCTACTACATCACAAACAAGCACAACAAAATAGATACAATAAAAAAAGGAAAGAAAGAAAAATCTTTTATCGTCTATTTTTGCAATCAACAAAAAAGAAAACAAACAAGACAGGGAGTTCTTGCCCATCCCCTAATTAGTTTGAACTGAAACAAAAGGCAGACAGAGAATAAAAAAACAAACAAGAAAGAAGCTGGAAGCCTGCTACATAAACAAACATATATAGTAAGTATAGTAAGATGTCATATATCTAAACAACATATAGAAACTAATCCACGAGTAATGAATAACAGATATTACGTAAAGAAATAAGAGAATGCATCCACCACGACTAACCAACTTACAAAAACCCTATTACCAAGACTTAAATTTCCGACACTCCAACCAAGATTAGCATAGGAAAAATTTTGTTGAACATGACGAAGTGGAAAGAACGAAGAAAAAGAGATCAGACAAGAAAAAAAAAGAACAAGATAAAAAGGATCAGAGTAAAAAACACAGAAAAGAAAGAAATCAGAAAAACAATAGGACAAGCCTATCCCCAAATTATTCCACCGAACCCTCTGGCCCTTAAAAACATTCAGTATCTCTTTTTCCACTAAAGTAGGAAGCTCCCTAGAAAGCAAAAAATTCCCAAACAAGCATACCAATAAAGAAAGCAAAATCCAAGTCAAGAATCTCCATAAATTAATTTTTATTAAAAATAAACAGAAAACAATTAGAATAAGATAATTTATTAATCAAACTCACGTTAGGTACAACTATTCCTATGCACTTAACTTAAGAAGATTGCTTTATTAAATAGGACCCGCCTCAATAACAAGGGATCCTACACGCATCTCCAACCTACTCGAAAACATTTGACTTTTTGACAGAGACCCCTACCACCGTAAACAAGTTCCACCAATACCATCTAAATAAGGGAGCCAGAAAGGACATGAAGCATTCTCCCAATAAAAAAGAGAATGAATACATGGAAGAAGAAGTCGAAAAATGAAAAAGAAAGAAAAAAGCAAAGAAACAAGAGAAGACACAAAAGAGAAGAAGTCGAAAAATGAAAAAGAAATCCGAAAACAAGCAAAGAAAGAATTAAGAGAACAATAAAACCATAAGAAAAATCAAAAAGACAAAAAGAAAATATAGAAAACCAAGAAGAGAAAGCAGAAAGAATGAAAAATAAAGAGAAAGGAAAAACAGAAAGAAAGGAGACGAGATAAACAGCAAAAAAAGCAAACTAGAGAAAAGAAAAAACAGACAAGATAAAAAGAATAAATAAAGAGAAAAAAGAAATCGATATAAAAAGCTAAAACATAACAAGTAAGCCAAGGAAACCCTTGTCTCAAGCAAAAGAAAAAAGAGAAAACTTCTAAACGGTTAGAAGTCCGATTTCATACTTCTTTTCTCAAAACCAAACAAAGACGCAAAAATTAAAAAAACGTCCACTGACGGATCGTATACCAAACTCCATTCTGCTTAATTATCAAAAAACTCTGAAAAATTTTGTAGCTAAATGGAAACAGGACTTCCTTTAGAAATCAAATGAATAAAAATAAAAAGCAATAAAATAAGGATAATATACCAAAACTTGTAAAGCACTGGCCAGCTTATCCACCTCTCACGCAATTCCATAAAAAGAGGATGACTCCGAATAGAAAAAATAAATATACGAGCACTTCTAAACTCAAAATTTAAAATACTATTTTATAAAAACTTTTGGCATGAAATCAACATGTACAAAGCAAATACTCCAAAACGGATAGCTTGAATAAATACTCTGTTCTGCTACAACAACATAAATCAAAGAATCTAGAAAGAAACGCAGAAAAGAAAGAAAAGATACCAAGAAAAACCAAGAATCTAAATAGGACAAGTTGTCGTCCATTTGTTGGAAAATAAAAAAGATAAGTAATTAAGAGAAAAGAAAAAAGTATACTTTTCGTGTCATCTATTCTACAACAAGACAAGAAAGACAAAAAGTGTTATTTACTACAAACAAAGAAAAAAAGAATTAAGAAGAGTAGATCTAAATCAACAACATTCTTTTATAAAAATAAAGAATAAATTGAAACTGAGAGTCCTTGCGTATATAATATTGTTATATTTAAAAAAACAGCTAACTAAATCTAATATATATTATACTTGTATGTAAAAATTGAAAAGTGCTTTCGTATAATTATAAAAAAAAGCTAAATTTATATAGAAATAATTAATTTTATTAACATAAAATAGATAAATATACGTTTCTTTTTGCATTTTAAAATAATTTATTTTGTATTAATGCTGAGTAAAACTTTTTCATCTATTTATCTTTCAAGTCCTTCCGTGGATTTAAGACTCCTATTTTATCGACCTAGCAGTCTCCTTCTTGATGAAGAAACTTTTGCATTTATTGCAAAAAATTACATATATGACTTTTCCGCGTGTTTTTTTGCTCCTTGTTCTTACTACCTTGGTATTTCCACTAATTGAATAAAACTCTGCTTTTATGGGTTTTATGGGTGTTTTTGAAGTCCTGTTTTTCCAAATCTTGCTCTTAACACAAAAAACTTGGCACGAGAAAAGAATAAGAAGAAAGAAACAGAGATAAAAGAATCAGAAAAGAATGGAAAGAAAAACAAAAAAATAAATAAGAAAAAGAGGAATATAGGAAATAGAGAAGAGAAAAAGTAAAGAAAAAAGAAAGGACAGTAAAGAGAAAAAGAACGCGAGCCTATCAGTGCGCTATAAATCACTATGCCCCTACGCGCTTGCCCCTAAGCTATTCTTTGTTTAATCTACTTGCTTGTCTAAATAGATTTTTCTATCTCAATATTTCTAATCCTATTTTACAGTAAAAACCCGATCCTACTCAGACAACTCCTACTCAAATAATATGCCATAAAACTCAGACAAGATACCAGCAAGTCTCTGTTTCAATTAAAAAATCCTTATTCCATGCCGAACATTAATAGATGTATTAGTTATCAACTCAATCAGAAAAAATTCAGAGAGGAAAAAGAACCAGTTCGCAAAAGAAAAAGAAAGAACAAATATCCAAATAACAAGAAAGCAGCAGAAGAAAGAGAGAGAGAAATTCCCTTCTTGCATTGTCGTCTTTCTCCGTCCACAAAAAAGATAGAGTTTAAAAAAAAGAGAAAATATAGATACAGCAGAAAATAAGACAGAAGAAAAATAAAAACAAGAAGAGAGAGAGAGCAAAAAGAAAGAAGAAAAAGACAAGAGAAGAACTAGAAAGAAAAAAGACAGGCTTGAAAAGAGAAAAATAAAGAAAAACAAACAAAGTAGAAGGTTCTGAAATAAAGAAAGATAGAAAACAAGACAGGAAAAAAGAATCAAAAAAAAAAAAAGAAAGACAATAAAACAGGATAAAAAACAAAAAAGAAGATAAAAGAAAGTGAAGAAGATCGAGAGAAAAGACTAATATAGTACTAGAATGCAAAAGTATCTGATTCTTAGTATACTTATTTTATCCGAGAAACTTTATACTCTATGACTGAAAAGACACTCTGCCACTGACAAATCATTTTCTAGGAAACCCAAAACTCTTCCAATAAAAAGAAAAGAATTCCCCACTATAAAACCTTCCGCTAGCAAAAAGAAAACAAATACAATAAGGGACCCCAAAAAGACTTTGAGAGCACAACGGGGAAAAGGTAGAGAACCATTCTTGTTTTGTAACAGAAAAATTTTTTCTTTATTCATTGAATCAAATTTACATTTTTAATGAAAAACAAAGCGAATCACACTAAAAGACTTTCTAGACATCCAACACAATGTCAGAAAACAATCTCATATAGAACAGAAAAAGGAATAAATAAAAGAAAGGAATAATGAAAAGAATAGAAGAACAAAACCCGAGAAATAAAAAAAGAGAGAAAACAAGAAAAGATATAAGAATCAAATAAAAAGAAGATAACAAAAAAAGATATCTGAAAAAGAGAAAGAACCGAGAAACAAAAGAAAACAAAGAAAGCTCCAACATAAAAGAATAAAAGAATAAAAACAACTAGAAGAAGAGTGACTTCGTTGTTATTGTCTGAAAACAACTACATTTCGCTAGGGACAAGAGAAATGCCAAGGTTCCCACTACAGCCTACATACAAATACGTCTTATCAGAATAGAAAATGCAATCGAATGACTAATTAATAGAAAATTGATCTGCACGTGATTGAAAAAGACAAAAATAGATCAAACCTAGGCATTCCCGGGGCCCGCAGATGATTTCAATTCATATTTTTTTTATATTTAAAAAGAACTTGAGGAACAACGTCAGCTTGAAAACACCAGGCCGAAGCCAGGAAGTAAAAAAAGAAAGCACGAAAGAAAGTACGAAATAAAAAATTTAATACATAGATATTCTCCGAAAACGAAATTCTATGCAATCATAGAAACAACAAAAAGAATCCCTGTCATCTATGCAATTCACTATCTACCAAACAATTACTTTTTATTGAAATACAAGTTCTTTTGTTGTCGTTCATTTCCAGATAAAATCTGGAGTATTTTGTTGTCGTCTATTTATTCATGGAAAAGTAATAAAAATTTGGAAATTACGTATAGAGAATAATAATGATCACACAACGTTCCATCTAGCCAAGGAAAATAAGTTACAAATAAAATAGCAAGGGCCAAAGTTCTCGTTGACAAGTAAAAACAAAAGAATCTTGGACTAAAATTATACAAAAAAGGAAAAAGAGTCCAAAAAATTAAACTCAAAAAGAAAATAAGGAAAAGAGGATAGATAAAGAAAGCCAAAAACAAAATAGAAGGTTTACCCGGAATCTCAAAACCCTCCTATCTGAAACAGGCAAGAAATAAAATAAACTTCTTAAGCGATTTGGAAAAGTATACAAATTAAAACGACTAGATAAGAAAAAAATTTAAAAAGAAAATCAAAAAAACCGACAAAGAAAAGTGAGCAAAATGTAAGGAGAATAAATAGAGCAAAATAGTCCCCATTTCAACAACAAATATATCCAAAAAAGGGAATTTAAATAAATGGTACTACAGCATAAACGGGGACAATATCAAGAATCTTACCATTTCACTTAGCTTTTCTTACATGAAATTCACAAATCCACAAAAACTTCTTAATTAAATTTGGAATCCATTCCTTGATTGATTAACGAAAAAACACATTCTTAGTGAACTTAAAACAAAAAAAAAATCTCAATTACATCAAACAAAAAAAAGACACGGGCAGAACAAAGCGAAAATCCTTGAATTTTTCCTTTACTATATAAATAATAAGATAATAAATAATAAGATAATAAGTAGTAATAAATAAAGCCAAACAAGCCTGCGACCAGGTCCAAACAACATATGTAGTTTTAGTATGAATAACATTATGAATAATTAATATTGTATATTTAATATAATTAACTAGGTTGAACAAGAAAAGGCTAAAGCTCGTTAGAACAAAATGTCCAGAATAGAATAGTAAATGAGCATATATCATCTATAATGATTGGGGTAAACGTTAGAAAATTAAAATAAAGGCGAAGCAAATCACCGGGAAAAAAAAAGCTCGCGTGAGTAAAAAAGGTGAAAAGTTTTACAAAGAAAATATGGAAAAATGCTACTGTTTTAGTTTGTCAACGATGCAATAGATTTCAAGAATAAGGCAAATATAAAAAAGATCTACTAAATTATTATGAATAAATAAAAAAGAAAACGGGAGCTCCGCAGAGGTCTTAAATTAGAAAGAAATCGAAGAAAGATTTTAGATGAAATAATAAGAATTTAGTTAGAGTATATAGTAGAGTATAATTAAATTGTTTCTACAAAAAAGAAATCTAAAAGCCCTTTCAAGCCTTTTTTTGAAATCCTTATAAAAAGAGAAGACAAAGAAAAGAAGAAAGAAAAAGAGAGACAGAGATAGAGGAAAGTAGACAGAAAAAATATGTAGTAAGAAGGGATCGGAACTAGACAAAAAGAAGGAGGAAATAGAAAAACAAGAAAAGGAGACAGAGAAAAGACAAGGAAGAGATAATAGAAGAAATGGTCCGCGCAAAAACCAAAGAGAAGAGCAGAGTGAAACAGAAGCATAAAAGAAAGAGAAAAACCAAACAAGGGTCGACGTATGTAAGCAAGTAAAAAATACTATGGACTTTTTAGAATACTCTAGCCAAACAGTATGCAGTCATTAATACAATCATCTACAAACGAGTTCACTAAGAGGAAACAAAAGCCCGCCTAGAAAAAGATAGAAAAAACAAGCAGAGTTAGAACAAGTCAGAAATTAAATCATACCCATTTATTACAGAAAGATAGGACTCTTCTAAACAATGAGAAAGAAAGCAATTGCTTTTAAATAAATCTCCGTCAATGAATAAATTTCTAGGCAAAGAAACCCACCTAGCACACAAAAGAGCAAGACGAGCCATGTCTTCTCTGAACAGGAAAGAGAGAAAAGAAAAATATTATTCCGTCTTGGTAGGACCTTTTGGCTAGGAAAAACCCAAGAAAAAAAGCAAAAACATATGCCACTAGAAGATAAAAGAAGTCAGAGAACAAAAAATACAAAGACAAGCAAAAGACAGAGACGCACAAAAAATACAAGCAGAAGAGAAAGAGGCAACAAAATAGGAAGAAAGAGGAAAAATACGTAAGAAAAAAAAGAAGCATAAAAAAAGAAAAACAAAAAAAAACACGAAAAGACAAAGAGAAAGAGTAAAAAATCAGAGGAATAAAGAGAGAGAAAAAATAAATTGAGAAGGCAAGAAAAATTCATTCAGCAAAAACCAACGAAAAAGATGCTCCAGTTACGATTTACACAAAAAATTGTAGACACCTTCAACACGTATTTTTTAATCCATCTAAAAACACAGACAAAAGACAAATAAAATACAGAGAAGAGAACCGAAAATAGAGAAAAAGGAAGAGAAAAAAAGAGTCCTTATTATCTTCCAGAGAAATTCGTATAGAAAATGAAACATCGTTTTGTTTTCGTTGCAGTTATTTTATATAATGAGTAAACTTTATTAGTTATATTTAGTACAGTAGAAAAAGTTTTCTAAATGAAAGAGCGAAAGTCCAGTGACAATCCTAATTTTATTGCGCATCTACTCATTATTCTTAATACAACAAAAATGCTCTCAATAAAATAAAACAATTTGAAGAATTTTTAACAAAATAATAGAAAAACGAGACTCTAAAGTACGCAAAAAGAAGATCCGTACAGAAAAACCACTCGCACCTACTTAAAACGAATTAAGAATAATAAAGAAAAGGAAAACAGGGAAAAAGGCAGCGCAGTAAGAAAAAAGGGACCTGAGTCTTGCTGCTTGTAGAAGCAAAAAAACAAAGAGAAAAAAGAAAGAGAAGTTCATCAAAGCAAAAAACAAAAGAATCCAGGAAAAAATAAAATAGAAAGAATCCGAACTGAAATTCTAGTATTTATATTAATAAAGAAAGTATAAATAAAAAAACCAAATAAATGTCGTTCTCAGTAACATAGCCAAATTATAATACTAATAAATAAGACTTTTAAATAGTAAGTTAAATAAAAAGGAAATCTAGTAAAAGCAAATCTTAATAAAAAAAAAAAGATAAAAACGGTTTAAAAAGAGTCCCGCGTAACGGACACGCGCCTCCGAGAAAGTATAATAAAAAAGAGAGAGAGTTAAGGTTAAACAAAAACAAAAAAACTTTTCTTCTTCCATCTTTTGAATTACATTAAAATAAAAAGAGAATGAATACAATGAAAAGAATTCAAAAAAAGCTGCACCCCAAAAGCATTCCATAATAACTACAATAACAAATACATCTTTGAAAAGAAAACGCCATTAAAAGAAAACAAGGATATTGTATTTCCCAAGCTTTCTTAACTAACAATGAATTCAATAGCCTCGATCTCAACAAGTTAAAAGCTTTGTAGAAACCACAAATCAATTGAGAAAAGATGCACAAAACAAGAAGAGAAAAAAATGAAAAAAATAAGAAAAAGAGGAAGAAGGAGTCGGAAAACCAAAAAATGAAAAAAAAAGAGACAAGAAAAAAGGAAAAATACACAAGCAGAATGAAAAGAGAAAATAAAGAACAAGACAAAAAACAAAAAAAGTACTAAATAAGGAAAAAATACTTTCGAAGTAGCCTTGTACGTTTCATCAGCTTCCTATCCCTAAGTGAACCCACTACATAATTAAGTGGTAAGCTTAAAAAGAATCCAAGAAATTCCAACGTTTCCATAATGATAATAAATAAGACTAAAAATTAGGAAGTTCCTTTTATTTTTAACTAATACAACAAAACAAAAGATTGTAAACGATTAAAAAAGCACAAACTACACTAAGTCAAATTTCCAATTCTAGAAAGAAAAGAGCAGTCTCCTTCCGAGACAGGGGTATTTTAATAAAATTAAATAACAGCCTTTTGCGTTAAACAGCCTCACAGCTACTTTAGAAATTCAATAATAACGAGACCCTCGATTCTGGTTTTTCACTATTCCTTACAATCCACGAGTCGCCTGACAGAGGAGTAAAAGGTCCCTCTTCGGTACTGCTCCTCCACGTTTTCTTTCCTGTGTCAGCCATTAATCTACTTTCAGAAATCTCCCCTCGAGAAATCCTTTAGGTAATTAAACTTCTCTAAAATACTAGCCCCTACTGCGCCCAGAGTTTTTCGAACCAAGGCCCGACCTTTTCCTAGTTGTATTGTTATGACCAAGCAAACAAAAAACTTCTCCGAATATGGAGAAAATTCCCTAAATATATTCGATCCGCAATCGTTGATCCAAGAAAATGGGCTCTTATAATACGGTATGGAGATGAAGGAAAGAGGGACAGAGAATGAATTTAGAATATAGCCAAGTTAGTAGCGAGTCTTTGTCTAATATGGAAAACCTAAGAATACCTATTCTATTCTCAATTTAAGTCTATGCTTTGGACCTTGGCAAGTTGGCCAAGGATTCTTTAAAAAGGAAATGACTTCTTCCTTTTTGCGGAAGTCCAGTCAAGTAGAACTAACTTTCTTCTTGTCTCAACAACATCCCTAGCAAAGGACTAACAAAATATATTGAAACAATGATTTTACGTGGTACTTGCATAAATGGCTCTTCCTAGGATTTTATACAACAAAACGAACCTCTATAATTATAAAAAACAAACTAAGAAAAGCTTCATTGTTAACCGAAAACTAGCGACTTATTTATATTCATAAATAAGAGCTCACCCCTTTTGAGCCATACACTTTTCTTTGTGACCAAAAGAATGGATCGACCACACGAAATACTCCTCCTTAATGATTGCCAAGCCACCTCAAGACAAAAGAGCAAAAAAATAAGTAAGCAAGAAAAGAAAAATGAAAATTTAGAGCAAATCCTTTTGAATTCACCGATAATTAAAACAGACTAAAAGGGTCTCAACCATCAAACAAATCTGCCTGTAACTTGTAAATAATTAGCTCAGAGAGAAAATATCAACAGACAACAAAATTATCACTTAATAGCGGCTAGACCCCGAGCGTCACCACCAATACAATAAATAAAATAATTAATAAAACCAGAATTCCCGAATATTGAGAAAATTACTTCGCATAAGTTGAGTTTTGGTAAGGAAGTCAACACACAGGACCTACCCCACGACTACAGCTTTAACCCCGACTGTGAAATAGACAAAAATCTTTTTATTCTAAAAACTCAAAAAGAACTGATTCATGGAAACCAATACTCAAACTACTACAAAAGAACATAAAGAAAAAAAACAAAATTTAGAAAAGAAGCAAAAAGAGTAGAAGAAAAAAAAGAAAGTAACTATGAAAAAGGAGAAACAAAGAAAACCAGAAAAATAAAAAACATAAATAAATGCAAAAAAAGAAAATGCTAGTCTAAGTCACTCCTAAAAATTTAAGAAAGTAAATAAAAACAACACAATTAAATAAAATTAAAAATATATATAGGATTGCACAAGCGAAAAGCTAACTCCGCCCATATTAAACAAAGTCTTCACTGCTCAAGGACTTACGGATATTGACATTTCGTTAATAGCAAGTGGATACTTGTTTCAAATAAACAGGCAGAAACCTTTCTTTAAGGCATATTTGGGTAAATAAATGTAATTCTTAATTATTATTATTAATTAGTTTTTTATTAGTAAAACAAAAAGTAATTGTTACAACATATATAACAAAAAGGAGAAAACGAAGAGAAGAAGTCAAAAAACAAGGATTCGGCAAAACAGAAATAGGAAAATCCCATTTGCCGAGAAACACATTCGGTACTCAAAAGACCTAAGTGAAGAGGCAAAACATATACAAAATACAAGGGCTGGGTGGTGCATGAAGGAAAAAGTAGCCTTATTTGAATTGTACAAAAGTTCCATCATGCTATACCAAAGGACGCTCGGGGAAAATTACAACTAATACTTCACCCCAAAGTACTTGCTCTCAAAAAAGAATGAACCATTTTGTTGAATAATAATAATAAACAAAGATAAAAATTAACTTAGGGAGTGGACAAAAGTCCTATTTCATATATACCAAATCTTCCTCCAATGACATAAAAAATGGAAAACTAGTGACAGAGAGAAAGTGACAAAGAGGAAACCAGTTTACATTCTATTCTTTGTTTGGTTTTGGCGTCCCTACAAATAGACGTCCTCAAACCAAACGCAGCTCGAACTAATAAACAAGAGAAGGACAAAAAAGCAAAGAAAAAGAAAGCGAGGGAAATAAGTGAAAAGAAGACAAAAAAGCATATATATACTCCTCAAAAAAACGAGTAAATAGCAGAGTTGATGCCGTGCATAGTTCAAAGAAAGAACAAACATACAAATAAACAAGAAAAGTCTACTACAGAATTATTCTAAAGTACTTTATAAAGTAATCCGAAGAACTAGAAATATTCGAAAATAATATAAAATAAAAGGTTGTATATGTCTAAAGTTAGCAAAAATAAAGAACAACAAAAAAGAAAAAAAGAAGGTTCCTCAAGAAGGAGAACCATAAAAGAATAATAAATACAAGAAAAGAAGAAGGTGATATGCACAGTCATTATATGACAATCAACTAGCCAAAAACCAAAATAAAATACTCTACAGCTATAATAATCGTAGCTATAGTCTATAGTAATAAATAGTAGTTAAATTTGTTATACTATACCAATGTACTTAAGCATTTAACCAATTCCTTCACCAAAAAAATACGAAAAAGAAAGAAATACTTTTTCAAAATAGAGCAAATAACTGAGAATCGTTTTAATTATAAAATAGGATTTGTATTTACATTTATACTATAAAATTCTAATTTAACAGTAGCTCTACTAGAATATCATTTAAAGAAATAATGACTAAAAACTCTACACAATGCTGGATGTAAACAGAGTTAAAAGAAAGCTGGGCTACCACTACAGCAAAGTTTCCATATTATCACTATATAAAAGAACCTTAGAAGATGCTGCAGAAAACAAAGCCAGTTAAACATTTGTGAGTTTTGGAGAGTTGTTGTTCGATTGATACTTTAATCTAAAGAAATAAAAAAAAAAAATAGAAACAATACAAACTATTAAATATTATATTTATGTAAAAGGATAGTGTGAAGTACAAACAAGGCATCGCTTATATTTAATTACTTTACTAATAATTATTTATAGTTTAATAAAATAAAGTATAATATATATAGAATACACATTATTGAGTTAATTAAAAAAAATCAAGTTCTTTCTAAAATAGTCTAAAGAAAAAACTTATAATTCCGCACAGTGATTCCCCCTTCTTCCTGAAATTTCCCTAATTGGCTCATGCAAATTCTCTGCAAAGGTTTTTGAGAAAGAAAAAACTGCCATCCATACATATTATGCCATCCCTTGAGGTTAGATATGTAATTATCTTAATCCGCAAGCGATCTGCAGAAACTAAAGAAAGAAACAAGAAAAAAGAGAAAGAAGTAGAACTCAAAATAGGAAGAGACAGAAAATACAACAAATAAAAAGAAAAAAAGAGAAGACAAAGCAACATGCGATCGAGAAAAAGAAAGAGGAATAAAAAAGAAAGAAAACAAAAAAGCAAAAAAAAAACTACAAATTGACAAAATAGATCCCAGAAGTACCATGTATATAAAGATATCAGCCGTGCGCAACCAAAGCCACAAACAAATCTACCAAGACTACGTTGCGAACCCTATATACTTATTATTTCAATTCTCTGCTTACTTCTATACAGTGCCCTATTTAGACAAATAGACCCTAAAAAAGAATAAACCAATCTGGAAAACCCAAGAAAAAAAATCAGAGAAAAAAAGAAATCTGAGAAGAAGAAAAAAGATAAAGACGAAAACAAAAAAGAACAAAAGAAGAATAAAAATTAGAAAGAAAGAAGTCGGAAAAAAACAAAGAAAATACTTGGATTGGTGAACACAAATTAAAAATAAAGAGAAAGCAAAAAAGACAAAGAGACAAAAACAAGAAAGGGAAGAAGCGGGAAAGAAGAAAAAAATAAAAAAATTAGAAGAGAGAATAAACAGAGATAAGAAGAAGAAATACGCTGCGCCAATAGAAAAATCGCTATGCAAACAAGTTTAGGAAAAAGAAAAAATAATAAGTGTCCGCCCGGGCATCAACTTCTGTGAGCGAAAAAGAGCAAAAAAACAGAGGGAAAAAGCAAAACTGTAAATTAAAGAAGCAGAACGGAATAATCAAGAAATCTACAAAAAAGAAACAAAGAAAGTGAGAAATACCTCTAAACAGAGAAGGCAAAAATGAAACCAAAAGATCGAAAAGAGCAAAAGGAAAAGGAGAGAAGAGGAAAAAAAATAAGAAGAAAGAGAAGGATACAAGAGAGAAAAAAATATAAACAAAAAGACGAAAAGGAAAAGAATGGAGAATCAAGTAGAAGTTGAAAAAGAAGAGAAAAACACAGGAGAGTCTACTAGAAGCCAGAGGCAGAAAACCAGAACATACAAATATTTAGAAAGCGATAAAAAAAGAACCAAAAATGCACACAATAGAAAAGAAACTCCACTGTGGGCATTCAACTAGTGAATACATAGTAAATGCAATAGATATAGAAGAATAGATATAGATAGAAGAAAAAAAGAAAGCTTCTATCAATAAACTACAAATACATTCGTATTCATTGGAGTCCAAGGAAAAAGAACACGACTATAGAAAAAAAAAGACTGCTAGAGGAACTGCTGCTAAAGGAACTGCCACTAGAAGGAAGAAAGAACATCAGCACGAGCTCAAAAAAAAGACAACAAAAACCAAAAGAAAAAAGACAGAAAAATGAAAAAGAAAAGAGACAAAAAAAAAGAGAGGAGGCGATGTCACTAACGAGAGTACCCGTGCCAACAAAAAGAAACTGAAGAAGTAAAATACGAAAAGGAGGATAATAAATAATAAGAAACAAGAAATAAAACCAGAGAAAAAAAAGAAAAAACAAGCATGACCAAAAAACCATTATTGTATTCGGAAGAATACTTTTCTAAAATTCAGGAAATCAACGAAACTTTCTTTCAAAAAAAAATACATTGGAAATAAAAAAAGGTTTCAGCAAATTGACAAAAACTCTGTAATACACTGGCGGAAAGTCTTAAAACAATATAAACCAAAACTAAGACTAAAAAAAGAAAATAAAACAAGAAGGAAAGCTACCATGTATCTTTCTGAAATCCTGTAACACTGTAGGTCAGGTTCTCGGTATACTAAGGGCCTTCTAAATTTACCCACCTTCAAAAAGGGATATCTCTGCACAGAAACAGCAAAGTACCTTTAAGTTGAAAAAAAAGCAATGCATCGGCTTTTTTCAAAGTATCTTTGCTAAAGAGTTTTTTCCCTAATCAAATAGACTTTATGCCCGTACCTCTTTAGACTAACAAAGGAAAAGCCAAGCTTTAATCCAGTCTTAATCCATTATATTTAAAACTGCACGGGGAAACATTGAAAAAAACGAAACGACCCTTATTTCTAACTCTGCAAAAACCGACAGACACTACTCATTCATTTAACTCATGTCCTATTTGACTACGCCCCAAGACTCTGCCCTTATTCTACATATTACATTTATCTTAAACCTTCTTATGGCAGCTATTCTGACACCTTCGAT
The DNA here is from genome assembly GCA_036897195.1 of Plantago coronopus. NCBI lineage: Eukaryota > Viridiplantae > Streptophyta > Magnoliopsida > Lamiales > Plantaginaceae > Plantago > Plantago coronopus. The sequence goes on from JAYMSL010000021.1 coordinate 24,183, forward strand.
GACTGATCCGGAAGCCTACCTCTTACTTACAATAAGACAAATTTATTGCTTATGATATAACGCAACCTGTGATTTAACTGAACAATGATCCTATAGAGCAGGATAAGATCTTTTTTTGCAACCCCATGTGACACGAAAAACCTCATTGCGGACAATCCTGCCAAACTCTTCCTGGATCAACCCTTAAAAGCACTAGAACAATGATCCTGACTATAAACATACTAAAGTGCACAAAAACTTTGAGAGCCCGCGACTTTGGATAAATAACATGATAAATAAGGAAACAGAGGGCGTAATCTAAAACAAATCAAAGGGGCAAAGCCCTCCTATCCCAATTGAAAGTATTTCATTACAATAAAGCAATTTGTACAACACAAAATATTGTGAGAGAAACCAAAAAATTTTTGAAGAAGAAGCAAGTGCACCGAAAATAACAAGCAAAATTTGGTAAAAGGGGGCTTTTCCTTTAGATAAGCGGAGCACTTCCCCGCAAGGCCCACCTCCAACCTCAAAATAAGACTAAGGAAGCTCCAAGAATACAACCATACTAAGACAAACAAACCTTGAAGTTAGGCTATAAAAGAGTCGGCAGAGAAAGGAAGTCTTTCAGAGCCCCAAAAGACTTCCCCCCAATTCCAAAGATAGAATACCAATTAGAAAAACAACAAACGAAAAGTACTATCAAATAGAAAAAGGATAAAATCAAGAGAAAGAAAGACGATAAACCCAAAGAGAAAAGAGTGGAAACAAGGACAAAGAGTCAAAAGACTACTATAAAAAAGATTCAAGGGAGAGCCAATAAAGTAGAAAACACAGGGAAGGCAAAAAAAGAAATATCTCATAAACCACACAAGGAAACCCAACAAAAAGACACTGAGCGCAGACAGTAACATGCATTTTAACAGGAGAAATGGAGAATTCCGCAGCAAACCAAACTTAAAGGTAAAACCCGTCGCCCAGAAAGAAACTATAACAGAAAAAAGACACCGAATGCTCAGGAGTAAGCAAAAGACGACCATCCCCAAGAACCCTTCCCGCAGAAGCTTTTTGCAGGCACAAGAAAGGCTGCGAAAGACAGTGAAAAACCCAAGATGGCCAGACCAGGCAACAGAAGCACTAAAGAAAAAAGGATCCATAAACTATACATACGACGAAACATTACTAACTGAAACCAACAACAATGACGCACCTTATATAAAATTAGACACTACCACAAAAGAAGCCATAAAGGAGACAGTAAGAAACTAGCCCGGAATGTACAAAAAATACGAAAAGAAAGAAAAGAAACAACCCAGAATCTGCCTAACAAAAAAGAGAAAAACAGAGTAGGAAAAAAGAAAAGAAAAACACATAGAGAAGAGACAACAAAAGAAGTCAAAAATCCGGAATGGAAAACCTTAAAGGAAAATATATGCCATCCACTAGAAAAAAACTCTATTAGAGCACCCTTAAAAAGTAGGAGTAGAACTCAAAAATATACCGAAAGACCTATATCTTCCTCAATCACATACATGACACGTCGATATAACCAAACCTACCAAGCACTCCAGGGTAACAAAATAGGAGTAGCCGCCTCCCCCTACTTCTTTATATTAAATTAAGAATACGAAAACAAGCAATTGAGGAAAATGATCAATATTAACAAATATACACAAAAGAAATAAACCTCAAAGAAGTCTTTCACCCAAACTCAATCTTCTTGCTCAAAAAGACAATAAAATCTAAAAATCGGACTATACTAAGCGGAAAAACCTAAACGATATTCTGACCCATAAATAAAAATCCAGCGACAACAAATAAAAGGCTTCCCATAAAATACAAACTCGCAAAGAACAAAAAATACGAAGACTAAAAAGGATAATTTTCGTAATTGACAAAAGGGAAATTGAAGAAAAAAATAGGAGTGGCATGCTTAAATCAAAATTTTATCTGTCTAACAGGTAACCGGAAAATTAAAAGAGAGAATAAAAAGCTTCTGAATTCTTACACAAAAAACAAAAAGAAAGGTTCTCCTTTATATAAATGATAAAAATAATAAGACACTGTAAATGTAACAATGATAAAAAACAAGATTATGACATAAATTTTCTATCTAGTCTAATTATGAAAAGAAATGAAAAGTCTTTCTGACCCGGAAATCTGCGGAAAAAAATAGAAGTAGAACGAGAAAAAAATTATCAGAAAAGAGAAAAGTCGTTGAATTCACTGTCACCTCCCGTCAAAAATAGAAAACGAAATGTCGAAAAGATTCTATAAAAACTCAGAAAGATTCTAAGCATGTTACCGGGGTTAGGGCTATTTTTTCTTATAAGTTAACGACATGACATACAACCAAAAACAAGAAACAGGCCCCCCCAATCCACTCAAAGACCATAAAGGTCCATTCTCCGGAAACCTTTTCTTGAAGTATTCTTCTTTAAGTAATTGAAGGCCCTGCCGAAAGCAAGTAAACTGCCTCCTTTTGACGTAAAAGTAGATACAAAATCCCACTCTTAAACACCCCACTAGAATTTTTCTGTTTCTGTTCAAAAAACTCCCTGTGACTATCCAAAGAGACTATAAAATTAAGCCACTCCTCCTTATTTAAAGTATTTCAGAAATACTATAACCACCTTCCATGAAGACCCGAGACCTGGGAGTCCTTTGAATAGGGCTATCTTTGATGCCCCATCGTAAGAAGTAAGACCTACAACGGTCCCTTTTGTCCATACAATCAGATACTAAATACAACAAAAGCAAATCTGTTTCCGAAAAACATTTACATCTTTGGATCACGGGCTAACCATATAATCTAGAGGGGTGCCCATTATACAACAGCATTAAAAAATAAAGAAGTCGAACAACAAAGTAAACCTCCTTTAAAAGAATCTTAGGAAGATCCTCTCTGGCTCTATTGATAGCTCCTAAAGAACCTCACTAAAACTCTTTATACGTTATATGTAACTACCTGTCCCGCGAGCTCATAAAAGTTTCGGGTCCACACCAAAAAGACACCTTTGGGGACATGACTACTCCTCGGTAAAAAAAGCACTTGAAATGAAGTACCTTAGCCCCTTACCAAAACGTAGAACATGGACCCCGGTGACTCCTCAGATTTTTTGTGAAACCGCTTTAGAGATGGGAGGTTCCCTAAGCATTTTCTAACCCCAATACTCTCTCTCCTGCTAAAGAGAATACTGTTCATAATGACTCAGATATTTCACAAGCATCTCCTACAGATGATCCATAAAAAACAAGAAAAAATAACTACAGCTTACTCACAACCCGACCCGCCCTTTGTAATTACACATGTAAATTCCAAGATCGTACCGAAAAACCTTCGACTGGATTAAGTCTTTCCTCGGCGCGTCCCCCTGGGACACAGTTTCTACAGATGACTAGGCGAAAACCATACAATAGCTATAAAAAGTCTTCGAAGCCCATTCGGTAAAAGAGCAAAGACGCTTACCTAAGAAAAAATAAGGAAAGCACAGGGATGTCCTGAATACTAAGGACAGGGGAAAGGCTCTTCATGTGAGAGCACGCGAGCCCAGATAACTTTATTTCATTATTAAAACTATATACAATGAAAAACCTGTGGTGGAAAAACAACAAGGAAAACAGGCGCACTTAGCTAAACTTAACAAAATAAATGACCTCGAGTTTCGGTATGCATGCAGAAATCCTTGAAATAGAAAAGTAGAGAAACAGGAAAGAAAATTAAAGAATAAAAAAACAGAGGAAGAATAGAGAGAGAAAAAAGAGAAAGAGAGCGTAAAAGAAAAGAAAGCATTCGAAAAAGAGGAATTGAAAAGAAAAAAGGTCACAACCAAACAAAGCGTAAAACTCGCAAACAAAAATAAAAAGGGCATCCATCTACTAATTAGCTATTTCTTCCTGTCACTAACAAATAGACGACAAAAATGTCAATACCAAAAAAATAAACCAAATACAAGACATTGCAAACAAGATTTTCCCAGGATTTTTCTCTCTTTTAACTATCACTTAGAGTAAATGATCCAGGACTTTTAGAGTTCTTATTTCTATCTATCACTGAGAGACTTTGACTCAGAGAAATTGGACGGCAACTCCTTTTCCGGGGCTCCCTCCCCTTTATTCTGTAGAAGAATAGACGACAACAAAAAAGCAAAAACGAAGATTTCTTTACGAGCAATCTTACTTAAAACAAAATTAAAACAAACATACAAAAATAAATAAGAATTCTCCTCTATTTTATTGTTAGTTCAAAGAAGTAAAATTGGGTTGTTTTTCATGAAAAAAAGAATCGCGGACAAAAAGGGAAGAATGGAAATGACTCCGTATTGTTGTCCCATTTCCTTAAAATTTACTAAAAGCAGAAAAGTGTGGACGTTTCTTTGATAGCATAAAGATTAAAATGAAAATATTCGCCCACTCTCTGCATAGATCAGTTTTCTTCTAACTGAACAGAACTAAGAAAATATTTTCGTTTTCGTCTATTCTCTCTACGATATAGCGATTATCCAATTGAGCATTTTCGTCTACTCTATTACTTATTACTTGCTTTTTTCTTCTAGATCCATTCTTAAACGAATTCAAAAAGAGGTAAAAACACAGGCAGGAAAAAAGGTCAGGAGTCTTTGCGCGTAAAATGCTTTGTTTTTCGTCTATTTTCTTCCTTGGGACTGCTTAAAAGTTCTTTTCCTTTCTTCTTTTTAGTGTTGTTTATGGTTTTCCATTTATGCTTTTTTTGACTCAAAGAAAAATTACCTTATATATACTAGGAACCCTTGTTTTCATTCTCGTCTTGCAACTATTTTTCGTTTATATAATCGCGTATATAACGTGTATGTATGTATGTATATATAAGTAAAAAATATTATAGTAAGATTATAGTAAGTATAAATAAGTATAAAATAGATCACTTGAACTAGTTTGGTAGAAAATTCGGCAGAAAAGTCTTTACTAGGGAAAGAAGGTTCTAACAAACAACGAAAATAGAGAGACAAAAAGATGTCGAAGATAAGTGAAACCCTTTCCATATAAATACTTAGCAGAATAATCTCGTTAAACAAGAGCACTTGGATCACATTTATTTTCAAATAATAGCAAAAACTAGATTCTTCTCAACAATCTGCCAAAAACAAAACAAAAAATAGGAAACTTTGAGCAAAATCAATCCAGAAAAATGTGGATCATCAGGAGAATTCTTCAAAAAAAATGGATACACAGATTAAAGAGCACAAGCCTCAGACCCTTAGCATTAACAGCACCAGGGACCCATTAGGAACATTAGTGCACTAATTAAAGCAAAACCTTACCAAGCAGCCCCATCCATAAGCCAAAGACAGTCAACCAAAAGTAGCTAGTTGAGACGTACTTCTTTCCTGCGTAAAACTACATCTATAGATATTTAATACAATAAACGAAAACAAGAGAAGAAAGAGGGAGGAGAAAAGAGCAAAGAGAATTAAAAAAACATAGTCAATGAGAAAAAAGAAGATTCAAGGAAGAGGAAATAAGTAGAAAGAGAAGAGGGTGGATTGTCCTTCTTAGTAAACAACTCACACAGCAAAACCTTGTCTCTTCCTCAACAAATACATAAGAAAGAAATCTCTCTCGAGCTGTACAAAAGTAAGAAAGACCTACTCCCTATGAGAAAGAAATTTCATCGAAAGTGAAACTTAGGGATCAAAAGCTTGCCATTCAACAGGAAATCTCACTTCAACCAAAATATATTATCGAAGTTTTCCGAGAAAGACAACAAAAAAGGATGTTCAAAAGCTCACTAAGCAAACCTCGAGTTTACCATGCCATACAATAGATAAACAATATACACGATCCGGAGAGTAGCTATTTCATTCATCTATAGACTCACTTTCGATTAGTATCATTCAACTTCCAATTAATCTCATTTCATTCCTCTTCGAATGGTCTCTTTCGAGTCTCTTATAAGAAAAGGATCAGAAAGGGGAGAATAATTGTTTCTAATTAAAGAGAACTCAGAATCCATTTAGAGAAAATCAATAATACAAAGAAGAGATTCCAATACAAAGGTGAGCCATGACATCTTACGTGAGAACCAACTTCTAAGGTGATCAATAACATATAAGTGAACATAAGTAGTATAGAGTATAATGAGAAGGAGAAGAGGGTTGGAAGTTCTTGCTTAGAGAAACTGCAAGCAATTAGAGAGACTTCACGCAGGAAAACCATACCACATCTCTCCTCCTCTACTTGGATACGAAATATGGCATCTAGCTTACGTTCTCTACTTGTTTGAAAAGTCGGGAAGGCAAACTCTCTCTGAGAAATCTCAACTATCTAAAGCGAAACTTAAGAATCAAAAGCTGGAATTGTTGATGGAAATATCACTTCCACTACCAAAAACGAGGAAACTCCTCTGAAAGAGCAAGCAAAAAAGGATGTTTCTGAGTCAAAGAATCGAAATCCCGATTGATCTTTCCCATCAAATCCAAGAGAATAAACGTCTACACGAGCCCACTAAAGTATACCTATTAATTTTCTTTATAGAAGTATAATTCAACTTACTGGTTTATAGTCATTTCACTCTCTTTCTACTAGTCTTGAAGATAGATCCGAAAGGCAAGATTTTTCTCAGGAAATTAAAATGGATTTCAAAATCAAATCAAAAAATGGATGAAACACTTAAAAAAGCAGCATAAATATGAATTCACAAGCTACATTGGTTAAATGCATCTTATTATTCATCTATTCCATGAAATCCAAGAGAGATACAGTTAACACGATCATACTCAAGTATCTATCTTGTTAGCTATCAACTATCGATCCGTTGAATTAGACTTCCTATTCAGCTCATTTCAGCTATCTGCCTCGAGTTTTAGAGAAGGAGAAGAATGGAGAGGGGAGAGGCTTAGTTTCTACATCAATGAGTAGAGAATGAATAATCATTCAAGAAGAACAAAACAGCGAAAGTGAGAAAGAACACAAGCTGACGATAATAAGTAGAAAGGTGAGCCTAGAAAGAAGTGCTTGCTTATATAGACTTTACGCTTCAGAGACTATGTTTCTTCCTCTTTGTCCAGGAATAAATATAGCCATGGAGATCTCTTTCCCTCTCCGCGTAAAAGTCGAAACAGCAGACTCCTGATAAGAAATATCATCACTCTTAAAGCAATCAATTACGATCAACATCATGAAACACAAATTGATTTTACATTTAAAACTAACAAAAATGTTGAAATGACAAGTAAACAACAGAAATTAAGGACGTTTTCCCGCTAAGAAACAGGTAATCACGAGGAAACTTTTCAAGCAAATCCAAGAAATTTATAGTAAACACGATCCATCTATAGTAGCTATCTTATTCTTCTTGATAGAAGTATACTTCGATAGACTAATGACTAATCATTCCACTATTGTTCTACTGGTTTATTTCTATTCTTAGACATATGACAGGCGAGACTCCAAGTGAATAAAAAGAGAACATACAAAAACTAGGAAGAGAGAAACAAGAATCCAACAAGTGAAAAAGAACATGTAAGGTGAGAAAGAACATCACATGGCGATAAGAAGTAGAAAGGTGAGCTTAGTGATGAGTAGGATCTCCGATTGACTTCCCTTTGAGAAAGGTTCTACTTTGTACATTAGTTAATATATATTATAATCGATAATTGGATTAGACTAAAAACTATCCCAAAAATGGATATTACACTTAACATTCATAAAAAAGGAAAGTTCCCAAGCGATAGTAGGCTAACTCATCTTATTAGGAATAGATTCCAATATTTCTTAGAACCTCTCTGTATACAAGCTCCTCCTAGATTAGATATTTTACTACTCTTTCATCTATCTTTCTAGAAGTGTCATTCAACTTGCCACTCTTCTCCTTCATCTTTTACGGGTCCCATCTAGGCTGCAAGAGGGGTCCGCAAGGGAGAGGAAGAGTTCCTTCTAAGAGAGCATGCATCAACCAGGAAGAAATCATTAGTAATCATTAAAAGAGAGCACAACTTCAAAAAGGAGATATCACACAACCAACATCGTAGGCGAACATAAGTAAACAGGTGAGCCTAGAAAGAAGTGGGACGTGAGAAGTGAGGTCTCTGATCAACTTCATGAAACTGGAGCCACGTCTCTTCCTCTTGGAATACATTTAGCCTTTGAGATCTCCCTCCCTCTCTGCGTGAAAGTTGGGTCAGCGAATTCCTGATTAGATATATATTGCATATTCAATCGAAATTTATTGATTATTATCAAGAAAGAAAACTTGTTTTTACACTTACAACAACCAAAAAATTCCAAGTGGCTAGTGAAAAGCCAGAAATTATGATGTAAAACGGTTATCCTCAGGAAAACCCGAACCATCTATTCCATCCAGAACTTAAGTCAACACTAACCCTAGATCTTTAATTATTCATCTAAGAGCTAACTTTCGATTAGTTATATTAGGACTTCCTACGAATCTCCTTCCTCTTGAAAATCTCCTGCGATGGATCTTATAGGGGAAAGTATTGGTTCCTTGTTATGTAGAATACATTCCAAATTAAAAAAGACATTCTAATCCAATAAGAGAAAAACTTCTATGGTGAAAGGACACTTACAAGTGAGAAGGCTACTAAGGCGAGAACGAACACCACATCTATGGCGAACAAAACTGGGGAGTGGGGTCTAAGATAGACTCTATGCAGTAAAGCCACCTCCCACTTCCTTGGAAATTATATGTGGCATGGAGATGACCTGTGTGAAAAATCGGTTAGACGCACTCCCTTGGATATATTACATCTAAATCGTAAATGGATATTAAAATCATTAAATGTAAATGAAAATCACTAAAAAATCACATCAATCAAGGGATGTAACATGTCAAAGACAGGGAAAATAGAGATTCCCAAGCGACAGTATTGAAATGCATATTATTATACCTCTATTCCTTCATGTCAGAGAGAAGAGCATTCTACACTAGCATAACACCTAGATTATCTCTTTCTCTCTTTCTATCCATACTTATATTTCTACTTATTTTTATTTATCCACTATTTCTTTCCTTATCTCATTCTGTTCTTTGTGATGCTAAAGGAGAGATTCAAGATTAATAATAGGAATACATCAACAAAAAAAGAGAAATGGTCATCCAATAACAGAAAAAACTTCTATGAAATTCTATCAAAAAACGATTCATAAAATGTAAATGACACGTAAAATGCAGAAATATAGGATGTTTCTTAGCCAAAATGAGAAGCAAACGAAGAATCCTACCTAGATCACCTAATGAGCTACGGAACAACCATATTTACCGTTAGTAATTACTCCTCTTCGTCTTTATCTAGATTCCTTCTTCCTATTCGTTTTTTCTCATTCTTACTAGAAATCTATTCGTCATTCATCTATCCATTGGTCTCTTTTAAGTCTTTTCTTAGAGATGGGTCCAAAAGGAGAGAGTCTAAGTTCCTAATACGCGAGAATACATTCTCAATGAAGAGAGAAACTAGAATCCAATAAGGGAGAAGACGTCTAAGGTGAAAAAAAAAATATCGAAAGGCGAAAAGAAGAAGAAAGGTGAGCTTGGTGAGAAGTGCTTATATAGATTTTACGCAAATGGGACTATGTCTATTCTCTCCCTATTGGTAAGGGAATAAATATAGCCATGGAGATCTCTCTTCCTCTCTTCGTAAAAGTCGAATTTCCATACACGAGGTTAGAAATTACATCTTAAAGCGATAATTTTGGATCAACATCAGGAACAAAAAATGGATTTCCAACTAACAAAAATGATGAAATGGCACGTAAACTACATAAAATATGTATGTTTCAGTTCAATAATCAGGGAATCTCGAGTGCACTCTTCCAACAAATCCAAGATAGTTCAAGTATACACGAACGCACTATAGTATCTATTAGGGCTTCCTCTTCCATCTAGATAAAGACGTTCTACTTTCTTTTCCTCTCTTCATGCCATGATTTCTGTCTTTGTCTCTGGCGAGTCCTCAAACAAAAGGGGTCCGAAAGGAGAGAGTCTAGGTTACCAAGTATAGATAGTAGAGAGTCAATTAATAGAGAGTCATTAATCATAAACATAACTTCAACAAAGAGAAACAAAACAACTAAAGGGAAAAAAACATAACATCAAAGGGCGCGACAAAGAAGTAAACATCTATGGCGAACAGAAGTAGAGAATAGGAAGGGAGTGCTCGACTTTACGCAGCATGGGTCTTGTCTCGTCTCCGCAGAAACCACATACGACATAGAGATCTCGCTATCTACCTGCGTAAAAAATAGGTTAGGCGCACTCCCCGTGAGAGAAAGAAAGAAAAATCCTTGTACATTCGTAAATGGAGATAAAAAGCGATCAGTTGATTGGACAAATATCACAAAACAACTTTTAAAACGTAATTAACAGCAAAAAAGAATGGCAATTCCCAAGCGACATAAGGCAAATGAATGTTGTTATTCAACATCTAATCCATCATCTCCGTGACAAACCATTGGAAACTATCATACCAACTAGAGTATCTATTCTCTTCCTCTCATCCTCTAATATACGTTTCATTCTAATTACTACTAATCCAACATCATCTCCTTCCTTGTCTCATTCTTTTCTGCGAGATACTTAGGGAGACATTCGTTGTAGAATGGAGCGTAAACAAGAAAGAGAGGAATGGTCATCCAATAAGAGAAAAAACTTCTATGGCAATAAGATAAAGAACTTCTATGGTGAGTGAACACTTCTAATATAATAAAATGAGAAGGCAACTCTGGTGAGCAAAGAACACAACATGGCGATAAGAATTAGAAAGGTGAGCTTAGTAAAGAGGGGGTCTCCGCGAGACTCCACGCAGCAAAGCCATATTTCATTTCCTTCGAAATCACATATGACATAGAGATTACGCTCTCTACCTGTGTGAAAAGTAGGAACCGCTGACTCCGGTTAAGAGAAGGTAAAACCTTGTATTTTTAAACTATAGATTACAATCAGTAAATGGAAAAGGAAATCCCCTTAAAATCACATCGAAAAATAGATCAAAATACTTGATAAGTAGCTTAAATGTAGATTCTCCAGCAATATCATTAAAACGCACCATATTATGCATCTTTTCTAAAATCCCCGTAAAAGAACATTCAACACTTGCTAACATACTAAAGTATCTCTTCTCCTTCTATTTCTCCAAGTTTCTTTCTACTTACTAGTAATCCAAAACTATATCATTTATTGTCTCCTTCTTCGAGATTCGAAAGGTGATATTCTTAATTACTAAGAAGAGATAATCAAAAAACTCTTACTAGATAAACAGGAGTCCTTAAAGTGAAATAACAAACTTCTAAGGTGAGACAAGTTCTTCCAAGCGAGAGGAAGTGGGGAATTGGAGTCTCAGAGATAGACTTCGCGAAAATAGGGCAACGTCTCTTCTCACCCTATTGCTAAGGGTAGCCATGGAAATCTCTCTCTCTCATCACAAAAGTAGGAACCTCGGACTCAGGGTGATATAGGTTAAACCTTATTATTCATACAGTTAGATTCTTATCGATAATTCGATGGAACAAATATCCTCAAAATCACATCAAACAATTGATTAAATACTTAAAAATTAGGAAAAATGGGAAATCCCAAGCAATACTCATAAAATTATACATCTAATCTAGCATGCCCGTTTAATATCACTCTACACTAGTTCACTAACTATATTTAGTATCTATTCTCTTCATCTATTTCTATCTTTAATTAGAATTCTACTTATTAGTACTTATCCACTATCTCCTCCTTCTTTTATTTTAGATAGATCCGAACAGTGAGTGAGCTTATTCCTTACTAAGCTTACTAAGAAAGGATCAACAACAAGAAAAAGATAAAGAGGCCTAAAAGTGAAAGAACATCTAAGGTGAGAGAAATCTCTTCAAAGTGATGAGAAGTGGGAAGCGGGATTTCGAATAGACTTTAAGCATCGGGGGCTATGTCTTTTCGTCTTTGTCCACGAACACATATAGCCGTAGAGATTTCTCTCCCTCTCTGCGTAAAAGTCGGTAACGACGAACTCCCGATGAAAAAAAGAAAAACCTTATTAATTTGTTAATAGAGATTTTAATCGATAATTGGATTGGATAATATCTTAAAAAAACACATTAAAACATGGATTAAACAATGTCAATTTATAAGCTTAATGAGTCAAATGCATCTTATTCTTCATAAATTCATTCATCTCAGCGAACTAGAAGTCCATACGAACCAACTAACTCTAGTCTCTTTCTTCTTCCTAGCTTTCCATCTTTCGATTAGTATAAGTTTACTTACTAGTCCTCCATCTCATTCTTTGTTCAAGTCTTTTCTTTGGGATCCTAAAGGTTAGCTTCTTAAATTACTAAGAAGGGAAAATCCAGCAATGAAAAGAGAATTCATACTCATAAAAGGAGAAACATAACTTCAAAACGGAGAAAAAACAGAACCGCAAAGGCGAGAAAGAAGTAGGAAGTGTAATCTCAGATAGACTTTAGACTTACACAGTTGTGACTTCGTCTGCGTTGACAAATACATAAGGTATAGAAAGAGGAGCATGCTCTCTCCTTAGGGCTGTGCAAAAGTAGGATCCCCTACTTGAGGTATGTTTTATCAGAACTCAAAAAACGATTAATTATGATCAACAGCAGGAATGGAAAGTGTATTTCTAACCACTTACTAGCTAACAAATTGTACGTAAACTAATGAAATTATGTATGTTCAAGTGCACTAATCCGGTCATCAAGATCCAACTAATCAAGCACCTAATAGATCTATATAGTCTACAAGATCCATCTCTAGCAGCTATCTAACACTTGTTGCTCGGAGTCTCATGCAACATACTATTGACTCGTCTTTTCACTTTCTTACTTTTGGTCTCTTTATAGCATTATTACCCTGTTTCTTAGCATTAGATCTTTTTTAAAGAGAGAGTTCGCGCAGTCCTTGAATGGGTTCTTGGAGAGGTATCCACGATTTAGGACTACTCGTAGCTCAGGTCTCTTGCATACTTGAGTTCCTCGCTCTAGTAAACACCAACAAAGGACCCCTTTGGAAAGATAAGAAGACTATCTTTCTTATTTTTATATGATAGAAAGCGTCTTTTCATAGTTTTGGAACATTCTACGTAAGCTTCAATAAAGTCAAACATGCTGTTTAACTCGATACTCTCTGAATCGTTATGCCAGACTGGTACACCACCAGGCATTGGGAATTGTTTCCTAAAAAAATGGATAGAGGGAATTGACATCATAGTAATATAGGTTTTCACCGTATGGGGTATATGCATCAGCATGACCACTATAATGGCCTCTTCTGATAAAGGTATCTTCATTTTAATGGGGGATGTGAATCAGAAACTTCACCTCGTCATAGTAATTAATACGAAAGAGACTGAGTAAGATCCAGTAAAGCAGCTATGATCTTGTTGCCTTGTAGGACTTTGCATATAAATCCTGGAAATTGAGCATTATATCCTCAAGGAGTAGAATGTCCTGTTTCATATATTCTAACAAGCTGTCTCTCAGACTACTCAGACTTCACTTGATCATATGAGATAGACCCTTTCGATCCTAACTCTGGGCATAAATTCTTTACAAGATCATCTATTTTGGCTGGGAATAGGTGTAAGGGGTCTCTAAAGCGGAATAACATTCTTTGACCTGAATAGACAGCAACCTCATAAAGTCTGTTATCCCTAATTAGCGGTTTTAACTTATACATCGGATGATGTACATGTCAGTACAAAAAAACCCGTGAATCATGAGAAGTTATGGAAGTAGACTGTTTGCATTGATGGATTTTGTTTCTTAATGGTTATTATTCTTGATTTGATTGATGTTGGTAAAATGACGCTTTTTTGTTGGATCTTGAAAGCTCTGATAGGATCTATTTGTACTGAAAACTGGGTAAAGACATTCTAAAAGACTCTTTTCTCTAGCATTTTCTGATAGAAGGGGTCTCCTTCCAACAAACATATAGATGAGTATTATTATTCCTAGAACACAATCACCATGATACTTTTTACTATATTTGACCATAAGACGAGATACATTCTCATATATATTGCTAACTCTCCATCCTCAAATGTCAATGGTATTACTTGACCTAGCGTAAAATTGATTTCATTAAATGTGCGCTTCATAATCAATTGTAGTGTCAATTTACCCTGGTATGTTGGGATAAGCACACTGTGTTAATAGATTCCTTCTGAAGAGGGATGTCTTGTTCACTAGCGGATAAGGTTCTTTGAATTTGTGTGATGTTATGATTTTACCTGGATGTGGAACAAGGTTTATAGATTCCTTTTCGATTTTAGAATAGAACTTGCTTAATAATACAGATGTTCCAGCTTCTCTACATCTTGTTGTTGTGTATTTTATCTTTTCATCTATTAATGATGTAAACAATATTTTCCATTATCTACTTTTCCAACTAGTGCTCTCGAGAATTCAGACCACTTATGAATATGCCTCCCCCAATCAGACTAATCTCTGTGGACAATAATTTTAATAGAATACACTCAATTCTTGCATCCCTTAATTTCGACTTAGGTGGTATATCCAATGCTTTCAGGTATTCTTTGAGCATTGGTAATGGAATGACAGGGTCTAAATCTAAATCAATATGTCTGTGTCTATGGCTTGATTATGTTTAAATAAAGGAACTCGTTAATAGATCGAAATGGTGCTTCCAATTGAAAAATATATAATTAGATATTGGACATAATATAGAACAATTCATAGTATTCAAAATGAAGTTATCATGAACTTGATAAATAGGATAATCCATACTGTTCATTACATTCATCACTTCTCTTGTTATATAAGCATTTTTTTGATGGATAAAATTGACGAATGTAGAGGTGACTTTATCCTTTTTTGTTTTGAATTGAAACGGTGTATGATTACCGTTATTATAATTTTCCAATTGTAGGGTATTAACTCAGTTAAGGACCTTTCTGACAAAACTCACTATGGCCTCGTCTAAGACCAAGGGTTCAATAAACTTCAAAAAAACATTTTAGGTAAAAGAGTCGTCTTTCGTCCTATATATATGAAATAGGTACATAAATTGTTGTTTAATATGGGAGCGTAGACATTCCGACACAACGTGATTATCCGGGAGAGCGTGTGCGCTCTCTAATTCAGGAGGAGGAAGTAGACGCTTACCTCACCCGAATTATTTCCTGCTGCGCACTCCGCTATTTCCACCAATGAAAGGCTTGGGGCAGGCGGCGTAGCCCCTGGTTGAAGAGAGGACTCCCCACTGGGTTCTTCCAAGTTCCTAAAAAGAGACTTCCCGCTTATGCCCGTTTTGAGCGAACTAAGAAAGGATTCCTGAGTGAGAAAGCAGAGAATTTATTTATTCCCCTGGTTCGGTGGTATTTCCAATAAAGTATGAAAGATTATGAAAAAAGAAGATCCGGAATTGGAATCTCGTCTGGGCCCAGATGCACCCATCATCATACACAACGAAGCAATTGTCCCGACAGCAATGGCAATCAAAATAACCTATTTTTGACGATCACGACCATTAAAGTAGTGAAAATAGATAAAAGGAAATAAAAGATTCTTCTAGGCATATTGACTTTTCGGAAATAATTATACATAGCGAAAAAAGATAATAGACCTAGAGTAATAAGCACTAAGTACAGTGGATTAAAAATAAAACTGAAAAAGAAAGGGGCAAGTCTTTCATGACTGGTCTACTCATTTATCTGAAAAAGAATCACACCAAGGTGAAAGGATTCGAACCTAAACAGGCGGGGCCGACCCGACTGCGCTAAACCTTGTCTTACCCACTTACTAGCTATTCGTCATTCGCCTCACCTTACTGCCAATCGCCGCGCTCCTTATCTACGCTAAATGTCCGTACCTTACGTTCTTTTTCGTGAAGAGCGACCTCGACCGACCGCCTTATCAAGCATGCTTTTCTTTTTGTCAAGGTTACCGCGAGCAGCTGTACATTATACCTGATGGTTTGTACTCATCTGCGGTAAAGGCCTGGCCCATCGTATACAATCATAAACGCTAACACCAACTTTGAGTTGCCTACGATAAATCTGCTTGCTGATTGTTCAATCAAGTGGGCTGCGAGCGAGTTAGCCACGCAGCAGCTTCTTACGAGACGAGTAAGTGCGCGGAAACCACCCTGTAATTGGATAGCGACTTCCTATGTTAATAGACGCTATTTTATCCCTCTTTACTGGAGGACCCGAATGAAACCCCTTGGCAAGAAAGTTGATTTGCCTATTTTTCATTTCCATTTATTAATAAATTCCAAGCTTCATTCAATTATCTGTCCCGATAAGCTGCATTGAAATAGGTATTTAGTTCACAAGTTTCACCCAAACGATTTCACTCAAATAGGTACATGATTCTATCAAATGGAACATAACTCCAGTTAGCTCTAGATTCTCCTTGTGGTTGTTTCATTTCATTCCTTTGGTTTCTTTTTCCATATTGGTGCATTGTTATTGCCCGTAGCTACGTATCCCCGACTGAACCAGCCTGATGTACATGCGCCGGGCTAGTCTTTTGCTCGAATAGGTTTTGGGTAAGCAGAATTTAGGCGAGTTGTTAGAATCCGCTTTACGCAAGTTTTCCTAGCATTTTATGAATCTGTCAAATATTCTTTTTTTAATTATAAGGTTCGACTTAAAACGGACAAGAGGAATTCCTCGCCGAATGGTATGTAGCAACTCACTACTAGCTTAGTGAACGGATCTAACTCCTTGTTGGGTAACTTGAATAGAAGGCAGAGAGAGCCTTGGATTGCTTTCGGCCAAGTACTTTCCTCATTCAAAAGCGCAATCACAACTGTCGAAGCGAGTGCTCTACTTTCTCCGAGAAGATAGGAACGAAATTATCCAGTTTCCATAAACTGTCACGTTTTCCTAGGCACGAATGAGTCCTGACTAAACAAGCGCTACGCCCCTTTGAAGATGGCTCCCTACTTCGCCCGCTGTAACTCTTCTTCCACTGCTTAATCCCTTATGCTCTATTCTCCGTGCTTGTCTGTTACTCCTATCTGAATTTCCCATAAGAGTTCTATTTGTGTAATAAGTTTTAGCTTTTTTCTTTAAATAAAGGTAGGATTCTTAAATGGAAGACTGAGAGATCCCGTGTTTTCAATTATCCCTCGTCGATTTCCATGGATAGTATCTCCCGTCTGTCTGACAGCCGTCTCCCCGTTTCTTTTAGGATTCTTTTTTCTGCTTTCTTTATGGTCTTACGAAATTCCCCTAGTCTCGATCTTTATTCTTAGAGTGTGCTCATGTATTACTTGTACTGCTTTTCAGTGATGGGGATCTTCAAATTTTTTATTCTTTATAGGTCTACCCGCGAGGAAATCCCAGTAGCCTATCTTCTTTGTAGTTTGAGGATGTAAAAGGGCGTTCTTGTCCATTCTGTTTTTCTCTGAGAGCGCCACGTGTAGGTGTAGAAGCAGTCTTGTAGCCTTCAATCGGCTAAGAGCCATTTCGGTATCTATCGTGCTAGTAAGGTAAGCGCGGCTTGGCAGCTGTCGATTCTGTTCGCATTCCAAGTCTTGGATTGGTCCATTCGTTAAGCATTGGAATCGAGACATCTCTTTGCCCGCTATTCCTTCTCTTTATGTCTATCCCATATCATTTACTTATCTCTTAGCGAGTGAAGTTCCTCATTAGTCTAAGCTCCTAAGAAAATAAGCAGTTTGCGCTAGGTTATGCTGAAAGAATGGAACATTGCTGGTGGAAGGTTCAAGAAGACTGCTTTCTGGACAAATGCCACAGAAGGAGCTCTAGACTAAGCTACACATTCATAAGTTGTAACCCTTTTGAGTCAAAAGATATCCACTTCAGACTGACTTTATTATTTGGAGGAAGAGCCGGTGCCTATAATATACCTTATCTTTGAAAAGAAGTGCCATATCTAGCCAACTCTTTTTATTGGGGCCTAGTCTGATTGCCCATTAGTAAGGCAAGGAAGATCTTGACGTTTCATATTAATAAAATACTTTCAAATAGAGTTTTGTCGCTAAATCGGAATAGTAAATATGATATGAAAAATAGCAAAGGTGGGACTTAATACTGTTCTCTTGATGTGTATTTGACTCCATTATTTCTTTAGATTCTTATTCTCAGAATATATTATTATGAAATATGAATCTTCATTTATATTCCCTAGTCGAAGGCTATTAAGGAAGAGGAAATGAAAGTCTTAAAATAGGAAAACCTATTACCGGAAAGAACACCAGATCGGCTTCTCAGGTGTGAATATAGATAAGAAAAAAGAGAAAAGTCTTTATTAACTGCAACAGTGTTCATGACACTTGCCTTACCCAGCTTTTAAGGAAATCCTTAAAGATGATTTCAAGTTGATTAATATTGCTGTTTCAACTTTGGATCTGTTGTCGGTTATAGGAAATATCTTGAAGCGGTATTTTTGTCCACTTCTCCACGGCTCGACCCCAACCAAACCATACTCGATAGTGGAAGCGACTAATAACTGACCACTCTGGTGTTTCATCCAGATGCTGCTTGCTCCTGCATCAATGCCCATACTTAAACCATGTCTTTATAGTACCTCCACCCCACCCGAATGATCTACCTAGCTTACCTGAGCCCATTTTATAGTTCTTACTCGGTTTGATGGATATTTCTTCCTTCCTTATTACGGCCTTTGGTCCGGCTCTGCAGGCAGGTGATTGTGGCAAAATAAATTATTACAAATAGCGGATCTTGGGGTGTGTGATTGATATATGTGTACGTTTTACGAAAGCTCAGATGACGGAATGGTCTATCGAACTAGGAAAGTTCTTTTTTTAAGATATTGGTACGTTAGATAGTCTAAGCAATGTCAAAGTCTTTCCCGGTCTAGAGAATGTCGCCTCTTCTATTTCAGAGGGATTTTATAAGTCTCCTCTCTCCGATAGCCTACAGCTCGCGTAACTCTATTTCCAGTAGCGAAGAGAAGCGTACGGGCTGAATGAATAATTCAGGTAAGGCAGCTATCATTACTTTATGCCATTCCAGCTTAAACCCCCTAGACTGAATAGGGCTTTCTTTCGAATTGGATTTCTCGATTTGAGAGCCTGAAGCCCTAAAGACCAAAAGAAATTGACTAGAATGGAGAGCGTTTGGTTTATCCAATTCATGTTCCTCTGTCAAGATCCAGACGAAAGGGGGAAGATTAGATCTTTTGGCGAGTGGGTGGAGGTCCTTGGCTAAGATGGAATCTTCACCTTTCTAGTTATCAAAGCGGGGTACCAAAGACGTTTAGGATCGATTCCTTATTCTCAAAAAGGAGTTGTTTCCGATCCTTACATTATCCTAAAGAGAATCGAGATATCTCAGGAACGAACCAAGCTCGGGATTCATAACTCGCGAAAGCCTGGCGAACAAAGAAGCATTCATTCTCTTTTGTGTTTACCTACCTTAGCCTACTCCTCCTAGGCAGGAGGAGATAGAGGAGTTTTTGTCTTTGGGCATCTTCTTCTTAGTCTTCCGGTGAAGAGTATATATATCTTGATTTTATAGGTTACGGGAAAAATATCTGTTGGAGTTCGAGTAGAAGTTGCCCGGTTCAAGTACGCTAAATACAGTATCAATAATGCATGGCCAACCAACTTCGTAGCTCGATCTTATACTTTTTTAGGTAACAGATTTAGACTTACACAAGTTAGAAGATTCCATTCACGAAATTTTAAAAATAGAATGCGAGACAGAATGGGTGTCCAGTTTGGTAGCCGAATCTACCGTCTCCCTAATTCTTGCCTTACAAGAGCTGCACTAAACAAAAGAAAAGGTTCTAGGCAGCTCGAATGCAAATGTTCATATATCATATTGCCAGGACGGGTCCGCAAAAGAAGAGAGCGGTGGACAAAGTAGTTTGGACTCCCCTACTTCCTCGATTGGAGAAAAAGCAGTGCGGTTGTGTTTGATCGACCAAGCAAAGAAAATGGCTGATTCATCCTCAACTAGGAACTCTCTATTATTTAGAGATGTTATTTAGTGACAAATTCAATTCCTTCTCTCTTTTCGGTCGAGTCTATTCTAACCTCTCCTTTCACTCGAGTTACTTCTTTATGCCCTTACACGAGACGCAGATAGCGAGCAGACAGCTAGATTCTTACTGAGAAAACCACCTTCCTTTCTTTCTTTCTTTTTCTGTATATGGGATTATCGGAGCATTGGAGGGCCATATAGAATATAAATTATACATTCTGGGGGACCGGGGTTTAGCTCTTTGAAGTCCCCAGAAGGATAAATAAATATTCTTTTCCTCTCTTTCTAGACGTCCCATCCCTTTCTTTTTCTACCTCTTGAATTATTGAATTACTAGTAGAAAGGTCTCGCTTCCTCTTCCTTTGGTCGAGTGAGTCAAGCTTCCTGGCTTAGCTAAATCATTTTCATTAGCAACTCTAGATAGGACTGCAGAGAGGACACCCAGGACCAGAGAGGGATAGAGGGGAGATTCTGACGAGTTGAGATAGGCTTTTGAAATTATAGGTTAGACCTAAGATTCGTCGAGAAACTCCAAGCTCCTTAGCTCATGGAACTCTCTAATTCAAGTAGTTTTCCTATAAAGCTACCATATAAATATCCTATAGAGCTTTGTCTTATAGTGAGTATAGTATGTTCTATTATTCCTTAGCACTTCGCTAAGCGACATCAACCTCCGCACAGGAGCTAATCCTTTAAAGTTTAAAGGGAGATCGTGAGGGCTAGTGGACAACTAGCTACGCGAATCAAATCCTGAAAGAAATCTACGCTCGCGAGGAAATAGTACAAGCTTTGTGCTAGTGCCGCTACCTTTCTGCTTTCGCTTCTTAAGAAGGAAGAGGAAAGCAGAATGAATGAACGGTACGTTTCATTTCTTTTTTGATTTTCCTATGGCGTTTTGTTACGCACCCCTGAAAGTGAAATAGAGATAGAAGGAATCTATTAAATTGGAAGGCGGAAAGAAGTATGGAAGCCCAGCAAAAACAAAAAAACTCTTTCTAAATAATATATTGGTTATTGTGAAGTGAAAGGGGAAGAAACTCAACGAGTCCCTATCTCCATAAGAGGAGCAATACAAGAAAAACCACAGCTATTTCAAATAAGCGATTTTAGCCCTTTCTTTTCCTTTCCTGCTATCTGACTTCCCGAGGGAGAATAAGACGAATCGTCGAACACTCTCGCATTATGCTTGTAACAAATATGCCCAATGGTAATGAGGAAATCATATTGACTACCGGAATATCATACTACTTATTTCGCGATTAATCCTTCATATCATGATAGACTACTGCCCTTTGTGGACTTTTGCGACGAAGCAGTTCTGATATTCAAGATGAAATTGAATAAGATAATACAGATGGTAGCATAGAATCATTTTATCCAAGCCGTCTAGATGGACCTTTCCTTCTATCTATTTAAATTGTACTCAGTCTAAGTATTCCTAAAGGTGCAGTTCGCTTATTCCCATTGATTGAGTAGTTGATAGGATCTCTCTTTGAGTGCCGGGGGGTAACATGTTCCTTACTTAACCAAGAATGGCGTTTATTTTTAATAGCTTGAGCAAAACGGGTTTATTGCCTAGACAGCATTGATTCCATCATTTGTTGGATATCGGCTAGATTAGACATGATAGGTTGATTGGTTTGTTGAATCTGTATGGTAAATAGGAAAAATACATTAAAGTTGTGAAAAGGGACATAAGATTTGGCAAAAGGACAACAAGAAAGGGTTGAAAACCTCACACTCATCCTTCTCATAGTACCGATAAATACATCACAAGGACTAACTAAAAACTAGACTCACCTAGAGTCGGCATCTATCTAAGATCTAGTTCAGAGGGGCATTGATATCGAGTAATCACTCTTTCTGTACTGACTCGTAAATAACATATACAATGCATGATAAAGTAAACACACCAATGGTTATGCAGTATTTATGGTACATACATCCTAAGGGAAGGGTTATTACATAGAAAGATAAAAAGGCCATCTGTGACTTGTCGCGTATGCGCTGTGAATGCTTCATTTAGGATTATGAACACCAACTTTGAGAACGGGCATTTTCGGGGACTAGCCTCCTTCTTTCTTTGAGCAGAATACGAATAAGATCAAAAAGGCCATCATTGGGTCAAACAATGCAATAGCTTCGATTAGAGCAAAGCCCCAAAAGGCATAACCAAAAAATTGTTTAGCCAATGATGGATTTCGCGCCACGGAATGAATTGAGAAATTAAGGACGTCTCCAATACCGACGGAAGCTCCC
This sequence comes from Plantago coronopus, assembly GCA_036897195.1. Lineage (NCBI taxonomy): Eukaryota > Viridiplantae > Streptophyta > Magnoliopsida > Lamiales > Plantaginaceae > Plantago > Plantago coronopus. Next base: position 46,358 of record JAYMSL010000021.1, read on the forward strand.
GTCGAAGCAATTGTGGTAGCTCCGGCACCTCTTGATTTCACACCTCCTAACATCTCGAGTTTAGAATTATCCTCACGCTTTTTATTCATTTATGTTCCTTTCTATTAGCTAAAAGAATCATTTCTATTGCGAGAATCTCATATAATATAAGAGAGAAGAACAAAGGCTGACATCGTTGATCACCAATTCTTTCTCATTACAATGATAAATAGGTAAACGCTCCTCCATAAAAACAAAGAGAGCCGAGACTATAAGTATATTATAAACCTCCTATACATGGAAAACCAGATTCAAATTTGTGACAACCCGAACCCAGTTAGTTGTCAATCACAAACCGAAAAAGAAGGGTCCTCTTATGAATAAAATTCATTTTAGTCAAACTTGAAGGAAGATCGAACCGTCTTATAAAAGAGGACTTCTTTAAGGAGATCCGTTACTATAATTATATCAATGTATTTTTTCCTATACCAATCCCGGTTTACTAGAACGATGTGACTAAAAATGAAAAACCCACTAGACCTTTGTATCTACTTAATGGTGGATTGAAAGGAATAATGTCCTGTATACTTCAACTTTTTCTTGGAAAACCAAATAAATACGTGTAAATTTAAAATGCGGATGAACTGAACTTGTCGACTATGAAAACTCTTAAGAATTTAACATACTTGTAAATAAGGGCATATCTTCAAAGCATTTTTTAAATTAATAACTCGGATCCTGGGGCTTACTCGCATCACTGTCCCCGCTTGAAAAGATAAATCTATTTCTCCATACAACAATAAAGTATATAGTGTACTTTACCAAACTCCAGCTGAAATAGGAATTGCACAATTATAGCCCAACTTATAAAAAGCAAATTTGTATTTGTATTATGCAAGAGTTATAAATATTACAGGATTCCAAGCAACATTTCGCGAAAAAGTATAATAAGACAAGAAAAAATATAACAATTAAAAAAGCAAGAAGAATAAAAATCAAAAAAATGCATTCAAAGGCAAAAAGGTTAAGTTAACGAAGAAAGTAATAATATATTAAAAAGAAAATATACGGGGTAAATACGGTATACAGACAAAAAAATATTCATAGATTAAAGTAAAGCATTCTAGTAACTTCCTAAATATCAAACAATCCAAAAGATACTCAGAGAATATCTTATTTCTAAATGACTAAACTACATACAAGAAAATTTTTCTTGCTTCTTATTTTCTTTGAAAAAATTTAATCTCATGGAGACTTTCTTTTAAATATGTACGGGCTGGGGCCTTTATGCATTATTTACTTAGGATTAAGACTTCACACGGAGCTTTCCTATTAAATATATTGTTTGTTATGGTATATTTTTATAGTTGTTTACTTATTTGTATTATATTTATTTAAATGTTTCTTTGTACGAGTCAACTCTTATGAATTTATGGCTAGCTTTTGGACTTTTCTTGGATGAAAATATTCTTGTAGCTTTTCCGACGGGTCGGCTACTCCGAGCACTTGTATTTATTAATATTTGATAAATTATCTTTCTGTTTAAGTTTTTCTGCATTCTTTGTTGTTAAAACTTCTTTATAACCAAATCTTAGAACATTTATTTCTTACTTTAAGCTCTTGTCTCTTGACAAGTTCTTACTTGTTTGACCAGTTCTTTATCTGAATCCTTTTTTTATTTATTTATTTTAATTCATATTGTTAGCAAACAAGAACTTTAACACCTGATAAAATAAAATACCTTCAGTATTTCGGACTTTTTTTAGGGATAAATAGAATCTTTCTGTCTTTTCATTTAGATTTAGGGCAATCAACTCTTATGCATGCACAAAAGACATTGTTTTTTCTCTTTTCAAAAAAGACTACTAACTAATAGTGTTTTTTTGTTGTAATTCAATTCACGGTGAATTCTATTTATATTTAAATTTTTTCTCCATCATTCTTGGTTGATTTAGCTAAACAGGCGTGGCCCTTTTTTCGAGTTTTTTCAATTGACAGTTTTTTGAATAAAAAATCTTGGAGTTTTCTGCAAAAAGATGCTTTGTTATTTGCAATTTACTCTTTATCTCTGCCCGTGGTCTCTTTGTCTGAAGTGTTAAATTATTTTAAACGTCAAAAATTTTTTGTGTATTCGTAACCTTACCTTAGTGGAGTTCTATTTCTATGTTTGATGCAATTATATGTTACTATAATGCATATATATGCATTAGATGCCATTATATTGTTCTACTCATGAACTTCTTTTTATTCTTTGGTTTTTATTGTTTATATACTTGATAAGGGAATTTTATTATTTTTAGCTTTTTTATCTTCTAATTTTATGTCTTTTGGGTTTTTTTTGTAAAATACTTCTTACTGTAACATGAACGTAAAATAAAAAAAAACAAAATAAGAAGGAAAAAGAAACTTTCTCTAAGAGGTGGGGAAGAGTCAGGAGCAGAAACTAGTTAAAGCTTATTTTATTGTGATAGAGTAGGTTTCTTAGACAGATTTTTTTTGCTTTCTTTTTCTATTTACTAAAATATTTAAAAATCTTTTGAGACTACTGGGATGCTGTTTCGTTAACTATGTTATACCTAGATTATAAAAAGTATGTTTTTTTGTAGATTATTAATGGATCAAGTAGCTGCAGTTTCCTAGTCCGAAAAATAGGACCCATCAGAAAACTGCAAATCCCTTTTAATGTAACAAAAAATTATAATAGAATAGAGAAAACATAACTAAAGAGTCCATTCAACATGATAACTAGGGGGTTCTATGAAAAACACAACCAAAGAATTACTTTACTTGTGTAAATTATAATTCGTAGGAAATAGGTACGGTTTGGGATGGTATGGGGCACTCAGTAATAAGAAAGAAGAGGTTCCACTTCTTATAGGCTAACTTTAAATGCATGAACAGAAAGAAAATAGAAGGAGCACGGGCACTTTTCGGGAAAAAGGGATTTAGAGAGGTTTTGGTTCAAAACTAAAAATTCCATCAAAGACTTAAAAAAGTATACGAAAGAATATTTTAATATAAGAAAATCTTTTGCATAATTTCAAAACAGTCATTGATTTTCAGAATTATGTATCTTCAGAATGTCCTAACCTTATGGCATTTTTTCAAAAAAGGACTTGTATTTTTCTATACACAAGCCTTCTTTTGCTAAATTGTATTTTTTATTACTAACATATTTAGTTCTACGTTATTATAAATCTCTGAACGAATTGTTTTTTAGCTACTTTCTTTTTAGATTTATGCTAAGTGTTTTGCGTCTTTATACAATACCAAATGCATTTCTTTTTTTTTTTCATTTTTTTTTAATTCTCCATTTCTTTTTATTGACAAAAGGACAACATCCTGCATTCTTTTTTCGCTATTATTTTTTTATGTTCTTCAAAAAAACTTTTTTTGTTTTGTTGCCGCAGCAAAGTATGTTTTATCTTTTTTCTCGATCTTATTTAACCATTTATTTTGGACATCAAACTAAATTTTTACTACTTAGAATTTTTTAACTAACAAAAAAATCTATCGTGACGTGCTTTATTATTATATTATTTTTTAATCTAGTAGTTCTATATATAGTTAATATATACTTTTTTAATAATTTAATAGAATTTATTAACTTAATAAAATAAAATTGCTGCAGAAGTCTTCTGAAAAATGCTTTGGTGAATATTGTTTGTACTAGTGATTCTTTTTAGAAAACTAAAATCCTTCTCCTTACCTAAAAGGAGCTGCCCTTTTACCTTTTTGGTTAAATTTCTGCTATTAGCAATAGCTGTAATTTTAATCTTTAAAACTTCTAATTTTTTGTTTGATTTTGGAGTGAATAAATGCGATACTTTATTTGATGCATATTTCAGACTGTCTTTTTTATACAATTTTTTTTTATTTTTAAAGAAAGTAAATAAAAGGTTTCTTTTCTCTGTCTCTATTTTCTTATGCCATTTTACTGCAACTTTTTTTTTTTTTTAGTTTGAAATATAGAAAAACTAATATTTTTACAACAAAAACAATGAAAAGTAGTTTAAAAAATAATTTTTTCTACGAAAACGCTGTAACATTTTTTAATAAAAGATAGTGAAATATACTTTTTGGATTGTTGTAGCCAAGGAAGGCTAGGGCCCTCTTTCTTTTTAAAGGAACGATCAATTTCTTTTAGATAGCCAAGAAAATTTGCACTTAAAGGGGTCATCTAATGGCGATGTTATTTTTATCTCATCAATACAAAAGATTCCTTGTTGTAGCTGTAAGAGATTAATAGAAATATCCTCTCTTTTGTGTAAAAAATTTCTTCTATGGTGTCCGGAATGTTCTATTTAGTGCGTTTTCTATTAGAGGACTTTACTCAGGTCAACGACCGTGCCAGAAATTATTCTGCACAAGACTTGTCAAACTGGCTTTGGGAAATGAAAGGACTAGCCTCCTTTGTGGGTCTTTTGCTCGGTAGTGGAAGGTTGGTTTATAATTATAAAAAAATCCCTAGGTCATCCAAAGTAATGCAAAGGGATATCTTAAAAATCCTACTAATTTAAACAAACAGGAACTAAATCACTAAATCTTAGAAAAAGTTTATGGAATTCTTTAATTACAACACAAACACATTTGCAAACAAGCAAGCTGGAAAATTATTTTTGAGCAGAGAAGCATTTACAAATAAAAATTAAAAAACAAAGAAAGAAAGAATGGATCTGAATCAAGTGAGAAGGCATAGGACAATTCTGCGGATCTTAAAGATAAAGAATGCATGAAAAGTGTAGAAAAGTAGTATATAGAGATGATGGAATATACTGTCAGTATCCAAAAACCCCCTTAGTTATACCTAATTGTTTTAGAAAGCAATAACATATGCTATATCTATAGTATATAATGTAATTATAGTATTTATTTTATTTATTAATAAATCTTTATTATATTTTCCTAAAAAGATCTTTTTTTTTTTAAGTTGCGTCTTAAATTTTATTCTGATTTAAATTAAATAACTTTGTTTTATTTAATTTTGTTTTAATTATATTACATAATTATGAGTATTATATTTAAATTAATTTAACCTTATATTTTTGATTATTATTTTTTCCTCTTTAAGTTTTGATTTCTTGAGAAAAACTTTTTGTACTTTAAAATTATAAGTGAAACGTTCTGATGTTCTTTTTTCTTTTAATTTATTTACTAAAATTTTGATTTATACGGAAGTCGTCCTTTGTAAACTCAAAAATTTTTAATATAAAAAAGCACAGAATTATATCTTTCTAGTATATTTTAGTAGAAAATTGCTCCTGGAGCTTATTAAAAATTTAATTAGAAAGATTTGAATACTTAACTTAGAACTTACTAGTTCAATAAAAATTAAATCGTTGTAACCAAAAACTCTAAAAAATATATGTAACTGTAAAAGATAAGAAAGATTTAATAATTCTAAAAAACCAACATTTAGAAAAGAATTAGGAACACAAGAACCTCACTCAGCAAGAACTTTCGAAGATATTTACGAACTTCTTGCAGGAAACTTCCATACAAAAATTTGAATAGAATATTAAAAAGAGACCTAAACGAAAATCTGAATGAATAATTTACTAGAATCGACTTGATTACGACTGTTCGTGAAAAGCTTTCAGCGACCCTTTTAGAAATCCCGTTCTTTAGCAATATAATAATTATAATTAATAACTAAACTAAAAAAGAAGTCAAAATAAGAAAAAAGTTTTATTCAGTTATGTACACTGAGATCTCAAAAGAAGGAAATATAAAATATTTCTCGCTAAGACAAACAACTTTCAAGCAATGTCAAAAATGAGGAAATATCATTATTATATATTTCAAGTATACAAAAGCTCTTTTATTTCCAACTTACAAAGCTGTGTAGAAGTTTTTTTTATAGTCTCAAACTCTATACTATTCGCCGACCAAAAGCCCACATTCAAATACTGATTATAACTGCAGGTCTACTTTGAAGGCTTATGACATTTGCATACATTTCTCAAATAAAAATAAGCTCCAAAAGAGACTTTGTAATAATAGGTGTGGTAAGTACTTTGGGACTGTAATTTCTTTCACTATCTCTGTCTGAAAACTTTTTAATAAGGGACCCACTGCTCGTCTCGTGGAAATTTTTTTTTACTATTTTTTTACTATAGTACTATAGCGAGTTTTGTGTCCGAACTTTTGGATATTTCCCTTTATTTTTAGAGCAAAGTTTTCCCACTCACTTATAATCCAAGTGCTTTTGCTATCGTAGTCTCAATCCATGCATAATTTACTCTAAACCTTAAGGATTTATTAAAATAGAATTAAGAAACTTTCATTTGAACTTAAAATTCACCTGGTCTAGAACTATAATTGGCATCAAACTTTCGAAGTTTACTTGTTTCTTTCCTATGTAAACAAGCCACTATCGCACGAACTATTTTTACTTTCTGTATCGGTTTTCTAATGGGCCCCACAGTATTTTACGCGTTCTGTGTCATAATAAGATTTTTTTTACCAACAATAGGGTTTGTGCTTTCGGAACTATGTTTTACGTCATTCCTTTTTATACACTCTATTTCGTCCACTGGATCTTCTACTATGTTCCGCATTAGACTTAAAAGGAAGTCTTTATTTTAAGTAGAATTCTATAAATTTATTCAGAGCGAATGGTTGCCCCCAGTTTTCTTAGACAATTTAAGAACAACCGACTTTTCTCTATTCTTAACCCCTTTTATTTATTCATAAATGTTCCCGGACTTTTTTGCCTCTTACTTATTTATATATTTTTTCTATTCTTTTTGTTTTCAAGAACTCCATATTGTTTTGTATAAAATTCTCGCTTTGATATTGTTCTTTGCTCAGAAAGGATTTATTTCTACGTATACTTCACTTATGTTTTTTGCGTATTCTGTTTCTATTTATAACTTCTAAGAAATTAGGTTTTCCATGGCACGTCTCCTTATCTTGCTTAGAGACAATTAGGATTCCAAATATCTAAATATAATTTATTAAATATATTACAAAGTAATATAAAAAGAAAGAATATACTAGAAAAATACAAACGAAAAAATCAAATAAAACGAATACAATAAAAAATATTGAAAAGAATCATAAATAAACACACAAAATAAAATCTAAGTAAATCGCATTAAGGTTTATCTAATTTTATAGTGTTGGGATTTTAGGTAAAGTCTACCGTTTTCTAGCCGTTTTTGGTATTTGAATTACTATTGACGAATTTTTATTCTCCACTCATTTACTAACGCCTTAAAAATCATTTATGAGTTTTGCGCGGGCCTAATTAACTTTATTATGTTACCGTAACCAAGTTTTTCTAATCCTAAGAAAACCAAAATAAAACAAGTATCTTTTCGACTAAACAGGAATACAATCAAAAGGCTCCCGCTGACGTCTAATAAAAATAATTCATGGAAGAGGGAATTGGACTGGTCTGAAATATCTTCTTTTGAATTTTTATTTATAGAGCCCTTCCTTTGCCTTATTATTATATTCTTTTTTAATCTCTCCTTTTCTATCCAAAGGACCTTTTCCATTAGCCGGACCCCAGCATTAATAAATATCTTTCTGTAAATATCCAATATGTATAACTAAAAGTACGTGGCTATAAGAAAGGAAAGAAGAATAAGAAATTAAACGTAGAAAGATATTTTTCTATAAAAAGAAACAGCCTCCATATATATAGTTTTATGATTTAAATATATTAATGAATTAATATGAAGTAAATAAAAACAAGATAAATAAAAAAATAGAATAAAGAAAGTAAAAGGAATAAATAGACAGAAAAGAGCAAAATACAAAAAACAGAAAAGTTTTGTTGAAAGGAAAGAAAAAGAATGTAGTTATTCTACATTTGAAAAAAAAGAAAAAAAATTATACACTAAATAAAAATAGAAAAATAAAGAGAGTGGTCCTTTATGAATTTAGGTCAAACGAGAATACTATACATAGAATTTACTGGAATAGTAAAAAAAAGAAAAATACTCTTCAGCGTGCGATCATTTCAGAATAAAAAGAAAAAAAAATCCTACGAAACTAGTTGGAAATCGGCGAATGCTATTTTTAATTAAATTATATAAATATAAAAGAAATCTGCAAAATAGAATCCATAGAGGCGAGGAATATATATTTTTGAAATAAATATGAACAAACAGGTTCTGCAATCAAAATCCTAAAGCATTTCTAAAAAGAGTATAAGTAGAATTAAGTAAATTGAAAATAAGAAATTCATAACCCCTGAAATTAGACGCTTTTAGCCAACTATATAAACAACAAGTCTTAAACAATCTTTTAGCTGTTACATCAGAAAAATCAACTGATTCTGAAATTTCCTAACATTATCTTGTTTAGTCATAAATTTTACACTCTTTCTTTTTTATAAGTTAAAGAGCGACCACTCACTAGAAATTGTGTTAGAAAAAATAGAACATTATTTATTTTTTAAAATTATAAAGGAAAAACAAAGAATACTCAAAGTCTATTTAGAAATAAAATTAAAAAAAGAAAGCACAAGAAAGCCTATTGATTGTAGGGGTCTTGTGTAAAATACAGATATGACAAGCGAAGAAATGTCTATCACGAAACAATTAAAAAAGTCAGAAAAAAGAAAAATAAAATAACAAAAGGATTAACATATTTTTGATAACAAAAAAAGAATATGTAGTGAACGAAAACAACTTTCTAATGGATTTCATTAAACTTTCTTCCAAATAAAGCTCCAGCAACAGAGTTGATAAGTTAAGTTTATAAATAAGCAAACAAAACACAAAAGATCAGAAAAAGTTTTTAATATAATATAATTGGAAATATTTAAAAGAAGCCAATGCTAAAAAAAATATCCCTCTAAACACTCCTTATAATCTTCCATATTTTAATCCTATACTATCGAAAACCACAAACACAAAACTTCTAAGTGAACTTTTTATTTTAAAGATAAAATAAAAGCTTGCTTAACTTATCACGCGCCGCTACCTTAACTGAACTTTACTTCTTTGGTAACTCTACCGAAAACATTAAGGCTTTCTCGATTTGATAAGTTCCTACCCTGGGAACTTAGTTTTTGCATAAATGATTCTCTATATTTTATTACTATCTTAGTATTTTTCTATTATATTGTAAAAGACCTTGTGGAAAAGTCAGACTCTCTTTTTTGTTTATTAATTAATGACCAGAAGTTTCTTTTATTAAAAGTATTTTCAGGTCCTAACCGCTGTTGATATCTTTATTCTTTTGTCAGTGTGAAGCACTCCTCCGATAGCGATCTCTCTCGTGGGCATAAGGTATTTCTTATCTATACAATAAAGAATATTCATGTTTCTTCCTAGTGCAACTATTCAACTCCATCTCTGAAATGCTTTTTTAGTCATTTCTATTTAAAAATATATATGTCTCATCCACAAGCCCTTAGATGTGAAGAGTTTCCTATCCTTTCTTTATTTTTATTTAGTAGATAGTAGTAAGGTTGGAACTTACTACTTTAATATATTCAATTTGATGTTATTATATGCATGTATAAAATATTTACAAATCTTAGAATGATATTAAGCTTCCCTGCACTGCTTTGATTTCCATTTGCTTAATACTTAGTAGAAAAAATCATATGACAGGGGACTATGTTGTTAGATTAGATTTAAAAGTATTTTCTTTTTGTGCAACTTTTGTCATAAAAATCTTCAGCTAGTGGATTATATTAGATTATTGTTATCTTAGAGTTACTATAGTTTAATTTTATTATATATTTATATGTTTATTTGATAATTATTTCGTGAAACTTTAGATATTACTTTTATGAATAAAACATAATCAGAACCTTATACTTTCTAATAAAATAATAAATATGTGTTTTAATAAAAATATAATTTGTAGTTATTTTATATAACATTGGAGTATACTTATTTATATTATGAATTCTGTGATGACCAAAGCTCCTGCCAATATAAATGAGCTCCGGCTTTCTTTTTTTTACCAACCCAAGTTCTTGTAAATGAAAAATAAACAAGACGCCAAGATTCTATATGAATCAATACAATGTCGCCTTTAGGTGTTGGACATCTTTAAGATGCAATCAACCGTATTATATTTACAATGCTACTACTTGGAATTATAATCATGCCCCATATTATTTACGTCTAGCTTGTATATATATTGTAGAGCATTGAATCTCGGAAGCGTCTTTTTAATTACAGCAACTCTACATCTGATCTTCGCCAAAAAAATGCTCCGTTAACTTTTTAATGATAGATATTTTTTAATTCGGTGGTTTTCTCTTCTACACATGTTTTTTCTACATCAACTTAATGGGTTTGGTTTTTTCAAAAGGCTCTATCATTCTAAAGTTATGAGATTTTTTTATTTTAAGTTATAATTAATAAACGATCCAAAAAGGGTTCCTTGCTAATCACGATACTGGACCTATTATTTGTATAATAATAGAAAAAAATAAACTAGACTTTATATTAATGACGACTCTTTATAGTATTATGCATATGAACCGAATTCGTCCTTATATCTTTGAGATGCTTTTTTATCAGACTTTATGAATTAATCAATTTTAGTTTTTCTACGATACCAGGTATTTATATAACTTATACTACTTACTTGAAAGCATAAGTAACATCTAAGCTCACCAATTATATGTGCAAATAAAACAAGCCAATCTGTTATTAATTATATATATATTATTATAATAGCTTCTTTTAAACCAGAATTTTAATGCTTCTTCAAGAATTGGGTCTAACTAAATTAAGTCTAAATAAAAAGGACTTCAACATTCACCTTTTAGACTCCTGTTTTATATTAGTTAACAACAATCCATTAAAGAGACTTTAATCCCATCAATCCTATTCAACGATCCCTGTGCATGCCGAACTTTGTATCTATTTTCTTATAAATATTTCCTAATTTTTTATAATACAACTAAGTCATTTCATAGCGAGCTATCTAAACTTTTCTGACTTTGGGTGTGGTTTATAATTTTTAATTAATTTACATTACAATAAACTCCATATCACAAAGTTCGTGTCCTCTCGTTACAAAAATAGCGCTTTTTAATCTTTTAATTTAATAATAATTTTTTGTTTAACGCTGATATTTAACTCATTTTCTAATTTAGGTAAAATCTAAAGTCAACTAAGTAGATTTGAATTATTAAATATAAATGAAAAACTTGCTCTCTGATTCAACCCACTGTCGCAGGAAAAATTTTTAAAAGTAATTTTTAGATAGTGCGTGCTCCAACCCTTTGTCCCAATTTGTCCTGCAAAAAGACGAAACACCTTACATACATGGAATTTCTCAACAAAAATATACACCCGACTTTCCTTTTAAGAAGACCCCACCGCGTATACTTTATAATATTATATAAAATATAAATCATAGATCTTTTCGTGTACCGATCAACCAACAACTATTGGAAAATTTCTTACCACATCTATATTTTCGTTACGATAATGGCAATATTTCTCTAATACAAAGTAAACTCTATTCAACGGCCGGAAGCCTTATTCGAAAAATCTTTTTATTTAAAAATAATAAAAGCGATCTTTTAATTATTAAAAATTTTCAAATTTTGTAAGAAATCTTTAAAGATTTTTTTATTATCTTTGAATTGCTATTTTCCAAAAGAACTACAATAACGCACAAAGAAAGAATAGACGAAGTCAGTGAACAGAATCATTGTGCTCTAGTGGAGCTTTCTTTTTATTTATGTTCTTTATTCACATACATCCTTTTAAATAACTTATACATATTCTATTAAGTTACTTGCGCAGAAGTTTAAGGTTATTAAACTTTATTGAATTATCACAAGAATGCAAAATTGGGATTATAAAGTCTGGTGTAAATATAAATAAAAAATACTCCGTTTACAACGTAATGCCGCACATATTTATACTCTATCTGTTTCTTATTTTGGTCTAAGCGTGCATACTGTATTAGGTTGTTTTTTGCCCAGAGATCGTTTTAAGACTTTGCTCTCTTTTTTACTTATATACTTATATCTACTTTTTCTTTGTCTATTCTAATTATCAACTTAAAAAGAAATTCCCAACCTATTTAGATTCGATCATATAATAATAAATAAAAACATATTCTTGGCTACTTAGTTTTTACTTAACATGCTAAAAAGTGTTTACTTTATTAACTAATTAAAAATTAGAATCTATAAATCATCTCTCATATTTCTTTACTAAAGGGATCTACCAATTACCTTTGGTGAATTTTTAATTTTCAAAAAAAACAACTTAATAATATATATGTTTAAATCTATAATTTTAGAATTTTGTGGTTTCGAAAATTCACTAATATTAAAGATTTATTATTTGGTTATTACGTCACACTTAAAAGCTGAATCTAGTCTAGACCTTTTCTTGAAGTACTCGTCGAAAGGCCAAGTGAGTATGTAGTACTTAGCCCCGATCTGTAATATAGCTTTTAGTTTTCTCCTAAACAAATATTTTCTAGAAAACTTCAACGAATTAAATCTTATCCAATTAGATTACAAGAAGACAACCATGGGTCCCTTTCTTTACTGATCCGACCTTTGTTTCCTTAGCATCCTTTCCTAATATATTGATGGAAATATCTTTCACAAAACTGCACTAAAAAGCTTTTTTTTTTCAATTAATTTATATAAATTTGTAGTGTACAGGTTTTTGGTTCTACTTTCCCCCTGACAAAAGAAAAGATTTTAAGGTAAATATGGTTGAACCTTAAATTCTCAATCTTTCCAGCGCCGCCTTTATTTTATTTATATTAGCAATTCTTTTTCGATTGTGGTGACTCTATTTAAAAATAAAAAAAACTCTAGGTCAAAACAGCTCCTCTTCACCTTTTGTAGAATGTGAAAGCTGGATCATGAGATAACTATCATCTTTTTCTGAAAGCTATACTGTCTTAGCTGCTAATTTTCTCGATGTCACCTACCTTTTAATACAAAACGATCTTTAGGACTTCTCTATCGCCCTTGCAAGATTCTCGGACCAAATGTGAAAAAGGTAATAAATAAAGATAGTATGATTTAATATTCGGTCCTTTTACACCACTTTTAATATGTTTGATAAGATTCTACTAAGAAACCTTCCTCAAGGAAGCTCCTGTAATCTTCTTTATAAAATCCGATTTTACGGCCCTATTTTGCGCTCTTATTTTAAATATAATCTAAATTTATAATTCTTGCTGGATTTATAAGACATAAGGACATTCTTTCTTTTGCCAAAATTATTTGTGAACGAAGTTGGGCTCTTTAATCAAATACAAAATTTCATTTAGTAGCTCAATTCATTTTCTATTTGATTCACCATTAGTTTTTCTTTTAGTTTCTTTTTGAGGTAGCTCAATGACTCTAAATTTCGCGCGAAAAGTAGCAGATAACTCTAGGATTGCAGTGCTAAGTACTAAATTAATTACAAAAAATTTACCTAAAAAAAACAAAAACGCATAAAGTAAAATAAAAAATAATATTCCAAGACAACAAAATAATCAATATTATAGTATATTTTCCCCAAAAACAAAGGATCTCCTTAAAGATGTATTGGCCTGGCTGGGGTACTTAGGCCAAGCTAAAGTGACTCGAGGTTACGGTCTATAAAAGCATGAAATCACTTTTTAACAATAATTAAAGAATAGGAAATACATGCTGAATGAAAATGTATAGAATATCCCAAAATTCTTTTACATTTTCTAGGAAGTCCTTTATTTATTTTTTGGTTTTTTTTCTATGATGATATAAGAATTTGCTCTATTGCGTATGGGATTTTTAGAGTTCGAATCTAACTTTTCTTATATTTTCTATACCTCAGAATATCTTACTAAGGAGATTTTGTTCTAAATTTACCATTTTAAAACCAAATCCTACGAATAAGGGAGGTTACTACTTAAAAATGTAAATAAAGATTAGCAATTTATAAACTCCAGTACTCAATAGAAAATTCTTGTTTTTTACTTTTCCATATTTTTATTTTTTTTTAGAAAGAAATCGAATTCTCTTAGAAAAAAACAGTATTAATAAAAAAGGTGAAATTATCCACATCAAAGTTTTGCTTAAAGCTTAAAATATTATAACAACACCTGCCTAATCTTTATATATATAAAGATTATGTCAATAAAAACAGTAAATAAATAAATAAGAAGGCTTTGTTGTCTTCTAACGAATAATTTAAGTTTAACAAGAAAAATCCGTGCAATTTTTGTTTATTAATTGATTAAGTAATAAGATTCCTTATGTTTTTCTTTATTATTATATTCTAGTTTTGGGGGGGACGAGCAAATTCTTTTCTAATGAAAACTGCTCTATTTTCTTTTAATGAGAAGAATTAAACTTAATAAAGTTATTTAAATTTATACTTAAATAAGGATAAAACATAATAATAATATATAAAGTTTTAATAAAGCAAACATATACATATAGTTAATTACTTAAATTTAATTGAATTAGGAATAAAATTTAAGAAATAAATTAAACTAAGAAATAATTTTATTAAAAAAAAGATTAAAAAAAAAGCATTATTATAGAATTATAAATATTATACATTTACAAATTATTTATATAAAAGCATTAAAAAAGTTTCTATCGTTAAGTAAATTTGACCTAAAAGTCGTTTTATTATTATTTGATTATTAAAGAATATTTTTATTCATAGTAAATAATTTATTTTTAATTCCAGGACAAGGGCAAATATTATTTTAATAGATTTAACTTATATTTACATTGATTAATTCGTAATAATAGTTAATTAAAGCGTACTGGAGAAAAGGAAGTGTTCACAATCTTTATAACAGTATTTTTGTTTTGCTATAACTTTATATTATATTTTTCCTTACAATTTAAAATTTATTGTTACTTTTACTTTAGAACTTAAGTATTTATATAGCAAAGGTGTTTGGTCCGATTCTCCTCATCTTCTTTTATCTCTATTTTATTTTCATTGTTTTATTAGAGCCCCTTTCTATACGAAATTCCTGAGAAACACTTTTTTACCGAATATAGAAGATTAGTTCAAACAATCTATTTTTTATTTACTATTAATATACATGATATACGCCATTCTATAAGCTAATAGAATAGTAGCAAAACGAGAGTGAAAAGAAAGGCTCCTAGTATAGATAAGAAAATTTCCCTTCGACTGAAAAAAAGAAAACGTAAATAGAAAACCATAAACGACAACAAAAAGAAGAAAGTAAAAAACCTTTTCAATTCCAGAAAGAGCTATTAAACGACAAAGCATTTTATAATCAAAGATTCTGTTAAATAGAGTTTTTCTCTGCCTGTGTTTTTTCTTTTTAAATTTGTTTAGGAATGGGTTAGAAACAAGTAATAAGTAATAAAGTAGCGATGCTATTTAGTGGAAAGAATGGACGACAACACGGAGTTATTTTCATCTTCTTCTTTCTTTTTGTCTGCGATTTCTCTGATGACAACCCAATTTTATTTCTTTGAACTAACTCTTTTTCTATCTTTTTCTTACTAACTACTGGTAGAATTTGCTTTTATTACTTTTTTAATCTTTTTCTTTCTTTAATTCTTTTTTTTTCTTTTGTTTTTGGATTCTGTGTCACCATTTTACTGTCTCAAGAATTTCTGCATTCATATCAAAACTCGAGATCACTTCTTTTGTTGGGTTTAGTTAAGTGCCAAGAGTTTCCGTTCTGTCTTTCCACAAGGTTTTCATTGTATATAGTTCTAATAATTAAAGAAAGTTATACGGGCTTGTCGGCTCTCGGGGAGTCTTTCTCCTGCCCTAAGTATTACGGACATATGACTGCATTCAAATGTGTTCTCATTATATAAGTTATTTTTTATTAGGCGAGCCTCTTTGCTCTTTTGCCGAAAGAAGCTCTGAAGACATATTTATTGCATAGTTCTTAGCTTAGTCCTTCGTAGAATTGTGTTTCATGAAGAAGCGTCGCTGCTTGTATAGGAAAAACTTAAGCCAACAGAAGGTTTTTTAAATTTCGGCAGGGGCACTTTGGATTTACGCGTGTAATTATAAAAGAGAGGTCGGGTTGTGATCCAGCAGTTGCTATTTTTCTCTTGTTTTCTATATATAATCTTTAAGAGATGCTTATGAGATGTCTGAGTAATCTTGGAATGAAGAAGAGTGTTCTCCTTTTTGGGTAAGGATACTGGGGCGGGAAAATGTTTATGGTCTATCCATCTCTACTGCGGTTTCACAAAAAGTCTGGTGGGTTGTCGGGAGAGTTCCGTATTCTGCGCTTTGGTATAGGGTTAGGGGACTACATTCCAAGTGCCTTGTGTCTAAGGAGCAGTCGAGGGTTTCAAATGTCTTCTTAGTGTAGACCCGGAACTTTAATGAGCGAGTTGGAAAGTTGCATATAAGTAAAAAGATTTTACCCAGGTTTCTTAAGTGGAGAGCCTGAGTACAGAGAATCTTCCTAAGATTCCTCTTTAGGGGAGGCTTACCTTGTTACTCGACTTCCTTGTTTTTTCTGCTCACAGGCTTTTTATGCTTCTGTATGCTGGCACCTTTCTGGGTTAGTTAGTAAGGTCGTTTGTAGATGCTTTACAGAAAGCGCTTTGATCGGGTTATATTCAGTATCTGATTGTACGACAAACGGAGGTCCTCGTAGGTCTTAGTTCCAATAATGAGACATAAAAGGCGGCTTTATTCAAACGATTCCAGGAGTATTCACAAGAGTCCCGGACTGGAAAATGGGTTTCTAGTACCATTTATGGAATACCCTCGATAAAGGAGAGTAGTTTAAGTTTATAGTCTCGTTTGCACGGGGTCCCCTGAAAGAGAGCGTTTTTATGAACAGAAATGGAAATATTATAGTAATTGGGGTGTTAAGTTTAAAATTGGATTTTGCGTTTATTTTTAGGTCAAAAGGAGTCTATTTGCTTTCGGCCCCTTTTAAGAATATTTAAGGAAAAGGTTTCTGGCATAGATAAGAATGGATTCTTTTTTAAATTATGGTTTTTGTAGATTAGTTTAGACTTCAAAGTCTAAGTTCAATGTTATAATCACTATACATAATAACAAGAGATTTATTTTTCGATTTTGTTTTTTTCCAAAAATAGCTTAGGGAACAAATATTTACTTATTATTTATAATATTAAATATTTGATTATATAAATAGAAGAGAGAGAAAAAAATAAGAGTAGAAAAAAGAAGTTGAATGAAAAAGGAAGCATCTGCTAAAAAAACAAACAAAAAAGAGATAGTAAAAGAAATAGATCACATCACAAATAGAATACTACTCTAAGATTTGAAGGAAAACGAAGGGAGCTAAGTAGAGCTTACAAACTTAGTATCAATTATCTTACTTCTTTTGTCAGATGGGGCACAAAAGCTTTAACTTTCACTAATTAAAAAAGGTCTAATAAAATACGAATTTTTTCATTTTGCGGGCGCTTTAGATGCAAAATTGAAATTTTCCTAGTCGTTTCTTTTTTAGTTTTAGAATAAGGTTAGTCTCTTTTTTACCTAATTTTATTTACTTTCAAAATTAGAAAGATCCCGAAAGCAATATCGTCTATATGATTAAAATTGTATAAAAAAAGATCAATAAATAATTTATCACATGGAGTAGGAGCCAGATTTGTTTTGAAATCTGCATACGGCTAGATGAAAGACAACTAAGCTTAAGAGTTTTGGACCGAAAAGCGAATTCTTTACCGTGGGCTAAAAGAGGAAGCGTAGCATAGAGTAAGAAAACGTGTTTTATCTAGTGGGTAAGGCGTGTAAATACTTAAAATGATTAATAAATTTTATTCATAAACAGATTGAATTCTATTTAATCTTTGAAAATCTCCCATTGTAAGAAAGTTTCCTGGATTTATGGGGAAAGCTCCGAGCATGGTATTTTTATAGGAAATTTTTGAAGGTTTTCTTCTTTGATCAACAAAATGTTTCGTTATTTTATTGATATCTAAAGTTTGGGGCAGCACGGGATTTTTATATTGCAAGTAATTTTCTAAGAGAAAGGGCTCCTTTTTAGAAGTTTCTCTTACGAATAATTACCCTAACTATCAATTTCAACATTGGAAGCCGATTTTACCAGTGCCACTGATGAAATGTAGACATTGGTCTTTCCTTTGCCCTTCCCCCTTATTCTTTTATATTGTCTTATTGATTCCTCGTCGATTCTTCTCCCCGTTCGTTTATATTGGGCCGGTACACTTCACAATCTCGATTCAAATCAAAGCCTCCTGACGTGAACGGACGCTATTGCTTTGGCTCCAGTCAATGAAGATGGCTATAAATCTCGAATCAAAACCTTTCTGTTTGTTTTCTTATCATATTTCGAGTGAAAAGATCACTCCCAAAAACAAGCTTTATCTTATCCACTAGCGGACGACTATCAGCATCCACCTTCTGCTTTGTAGTAGTCAAGGAAGATTTTGAAACCGAGGAACTAATGCCACGGATAGGAAAGACATAGACTCTAGGCCCACTTACCGCTCTATCATTTCAATTCAATAACAGACTGAACCTAACTTTCCCCATTCGACCTACCGGAGAACACTAACGGAACACTCTTTGACTCCCACTGACCCGCGGATTCTTGATGTTATTTCTTATTTATTACCCTTGATTATTCGGGGATCCTGTTAGGGCTTAGGGCATCGAATATCCCCGGCTGTCCCGCAAGTGGATGGTTTTCAGACGTCGTCAGGTTCTGGTCAGCAACAGATTGTTACGGCGTCCGCTGATATTGCATTTCAGGCGCGACCAGTTATGGGCTTCCACGGAAAATGTTCGTATATTATCCTGGAAGGAGAGTGGGATAAGTTATTCGGAACCGGTATCTGAGGTTCAATCCGTCTCAAAGGGTAGGCTTGGGCTTTCTCTGCAACACCAAATGCAGTCTAGTGCGCTTGTTGAGGGCAGCTTCGTGGATCCTGAGTCTGATGAGGACCCGGCGCATACTTTCAATTCTTTTGGAATTCTTTTAAATATTCAAGACGGTATGGGACTAAGGTGTCTCTCCTCCCGCTACGTCATCTACTCCGCTACCTAGTGAATATAACTCCCCTGCTCCTTCGTCTCCTTTGAGGCCTATGAATAAATTCCCCTTTTTAGATGAACCCATAATCCATATTCCGATTGCAGTATATGCTATAAAATGGAATGTTGATTCAATTCTCTTAATAAGCTATATTTAGTATGTATTAAATAATAATAATATATCATTTGATAGTCTCATGGATCTTGGTATCTTCTACAGGTATATTGGAGGTGGGGCTCGCCTTTTGTCTATTACTGAGGTGGTCACTCCTTCCTAGAGTGTGCCTAATACTGGCATCCCTAGCTCGATACATAATACAGTTTATCATATACCTAAGGATCAATCATCTGTTTCTGATGTACCGAATCAGCCGTTAGGCAAAATAATAGTATCGGCTTCAAGTTATTTATCGGAACTGCTCTACCCGTGTTTGTTCTTTCATTCTATAATGGTTATTCCGGCGTAGCTTTGCCAACTTATATTCCTACATGAACTAAAAAAGAAAATAGAATATGATTAGTGAAAGAATGATGCTGATCGATCGTATATTATCACAAAATTAGGATCTCTTTGAGAGGATATGGAAATGAGGGTTATTCAAATGGAGGTGAATGAGAGGTCCTATGTATAAGGTGAGTTCAAATTACTATTTATTTATATGGAAAAAGTTATTCTTTTTCCATATTTGTTCGTGTAGTCGATTCAGATCTGTATATATGATACCCCGTGATAGACTGATTCTTATGGCTCTAACAGATTTTCTTCTCAATACCTTGATTTATTCTTATTTTTTGGATTCATCCTTTGCCTATCTAGAAGATCGTGATCTGCTTTCTTACATATTAACAATTAAAGAAGGGCTTGCTAACGGAACTATAATAGAATATATCATTCCCTGCAAGACCTCTTTCTTTTAATGTCAGTGCGGGGAGATTGGGTACAGCGGGATCACTTTTTAACTTGTTAGTCTGCTATCGCTTCCTCGGATGCCGTGATAGTTGATGTAGTATAATCTTATGCTTTTGCCTAAGCATCCGCCATTGAATAGTTTGCAAGGAGTCTGCCATTGCGGAATCGCTCGCTGACGCTTCAACAAATGCTCTTGCTGAGCCCTTATTAGATAAAAGTTAACTTTGGTTTATCCCTGAAAGGGCTCTCTGCTTGAGAGTAAAGCACAGCAAAAGCCTTCTGCGCCACAAGGACAAGTGGCAACTAGGTCAATTGGGAATAAGCCACCTCTGGAGTAAAGAAAGGGGGTAGTAGTTAGATTTATTTATTAACTTCTGGGGCCGGGCCACCAATGACTATTTTATATTCTGCTGTCGAATAATACTCTCTTGCTCAATTTGCCATAAACATAAAGAATTTTGGCCTAAATCCAATGCAAAATACTTATATAGCGCGCGCTTTGGCACGTTAGTCCAATCAACGTTATGGGTAGGAGCTTAACCCCTCGTTTGACATCCCAAGGATGAGGTTCTTCTATCTGTGGGAGCTACTAAATGACATTACAATTATTTAATTGAACCAGGAGTTCCTTTGTTATAAAGATATTGTACTAACCCCTTTTTAGCTATTTTTTTTACTTGACCTAGGTTAGCAGGTAAGGATCATCCGAAGGATATGAAATAGAAGCTAGTTTCGTTAGGTAAATAGATCTAGTTTAATAAAATAAGTAGAGCTAGTTTACTATTAAGCCATATCTTCTTTAGGCTATCATTAAATCAATTTCCCTTGAGAAAGGTCGATATGACTGAAACTTTGGCACGCCATACTGCCACGCCGACTACACGCGAGAATTATACTTATGGCTGCGGATGTCGGTATCCTCTTCTACTAATAATATTATTGTAAGGGACGTTGGCAGGCTTCATTCCTAGCATCCACGCGTGTTTGATTATTTAGAACAGCTGCTTTTAAAAGTGATCGTCCCCTGCTGACAATACCGAGATGGAACTTTTTTCCACTTGCTTGATATCAAAAGGGCGTCTGCCTATCGTGAAATAACTTAGAGAAAACTGATGGGAAAAACACACTTTCTCCGCCCCGCTCGCAGGGATCTAATTTGATTGATAGATTAAGAAGGGAAATAAGCTTTAGATCGGAATGAGTACCATAGGATTGAGAGAGATGGCAGGATGCCAAGCAAGCCCGCTGGAGACTTCATACATAAAGAATACACTTATACATTCCCAGCAAACTTTGACAGGTGTTTTAGGACCGGTTGTAAATAAGTATTAGCGTGACAGACCCAGGGCCTTTGAATCGTAGATACCATCTCTAATAAGCGGGGGTTGAACCTCTGCTCCAAACGGCTGTAGATGCATTGATAGAAAGACAAGCAACCGAACACTCAAGAGAGGAATCTAAGTGATCCTATAGGGATTCACTATAGACAACAATAAATAAAGAAATAGAGTTCTAAGTTATAAAAGACATCACTCATCAAATTACACATAAGGTCATTTGTAAGCCCATATGGCCTGCCAAGGAGCAGGGTGTACAGCCGCAAAGAAAATTCTAATTTGTTACCAAAACTACGTATAGATTCGATACTTGTAGCTTGATTCTTTACTCATTTCATACCGGGCAGGAAATCGTTCGATAACACTTATTCCTATTTCTTTCTTAATGATATCCGCCGGGAAACTCTTTCATTTCATAGAACTTTTTTATTCTTACTAAGCAAATAGCATTTCTATTGATTTGTCCTCCTCTGGACTGGAACCTATCTTAATTATCCGTCGCTATGCTGTTCCCAAGGACTAGCAAAATCGAAATAGCTAAATTCTTTGGTCATCTCAATGGGTTCAAAAACCACACGTTTCTCTGGATCATCATATAGCGTACTTCCACATATCCACGCAAGCTCGCGCATTCGTTGAGTAATTTCTTTCTCTTACGTGCGAGTGTTTACTCGTCGTTTAGGCTGGCGAGTTACATTTTTGCTCGTTGCAGTCGCCTCCGGGCTTCCCCCCGCCTGAGTAGTACCAGGGCCCTTGTACCTCGGACTACCCACCCTATGATCCAAAACTCCAAATGAGTCTTGCGATGAGACGCGGGCATTCCTCGTGCTACGGTTCCCTCCGGTCCATTCCCTGGTTGGGTTAGGAAAAGATTCGAGCGATTGCCTTTGCGGATACAAACGTGCTTACAAGGTGCACAAAAAGAATAAGACCAATAGAGACGGACCATTTGAGCTACAGATCGTAATGCTCCTGGAAAGGCATATTTCGAATAGAGAGGACGTTCTGAACTAGCATACCCAACTACGAACCGTACAAGCACATCTTCTGTCACCCCACCGCACTTACGGCTCTATATCCCAACTCTAATCTGGCCCCTGGTCTTTCCTTTCTATTCCTCGGTAAAGTAGATTAGTCATGAGGGAGCGGGCAACTCTTTCTTCATATTTTGATTTATAAAAAGCATCTCTCTTTTGTCTCTCCTGACCCCCGAACAAGAGAATAACCGGCGCCGAATACATCTTGATCTGAGGAGGAGGCTTTGCCGGTTAGCTCATCCTCGAAATCCAATTAAAAAACATTCTAACTTATAGTATACTTTTTACAAAAAAGGTGATAAAATTGAGAATTGACCCTAATTGTCATTAAATCCAATTGCATCTGTAGAAGGGATGAGACGGGAAATTTGTATTGTTCTAATATGACGTTCACCCTCAACTCAATCACTTCTTCAGCGTGTGGTAATGAAAATGAACTCAATTTTTGGATGGGATTCATGGAGTGAAGTGAAATCAGATTATCACAAAGTCCATCAAAGATAAGGTTAGTGGTATAAAAAATACTTTTGTACTCTATCTCAAAAACTTGCAACGGGGGGTTTGCTTGTTTAACAACGGTAGCCAGTGTAGCCACTTCTGTCCCTATTCTAGCTGGAGCAGTCGAAATGCTGCTAGTGGGTTGTTCTCTCCCTATAGTAGCAGCAGTCGCAGAAATGTCCACCAGGTTCCTTTAATCTTTTTCATCATGACTTTTCCGTTCTTTATCTTTTTCATCATGACTTCTTCGTTCTTTTTAATTCATTCACTTCAAGACTGGTTCTGAACGCCGCTGTTAGAACACCACAATATTCGTCTGGATTCATGCTCTCAATGGTGAATCGAGCATTCGAGATTCTTTTACGACGACGGAAAATGGAATAAAAGTAATGAAACCTACGATGGCTACTGAATAACCTCCTTTTATTTTCTTAATAATAAAGCCTTTGACCTTTGTATTCGTTCGCCAAATCTTGTTCAGTTCCAGCCAAGCTCGATTTTGTCTGAATCTTCGTGGAAGAAGAAGCGGTTCACCAGTCACTACATCTGTAGATCCCACCAAATCATTCAATCTGGTGGCTGCTCGCTCTTTGATCAGTGATTCACTGGCTACTAGATCCAGGGATCCCACCTTATTCTCAAACCTAGTGGCTCGGTTGATTGGGACTCCTGTAGGCTCATCTTGCATAAAAATTCTGGGGGTCCTAAGTCCTGCATCCACCAAGAACATTTCTTACCTTAAGCGTTTAAGGCGTTTTCACTACATAAGAAAAAAACTTGAATTAGATCTTGGAAATGATCGACTCAAATAGATGCTCATCATATTTTTTCTTTTTTCCCCTCTTCCTATTGCTATTGGTCAAAAGCATCCAGCAGCGCCACGCCAGTATAAAGATTGAAACTACTAAGCTAAGCTTCGGTATAAGCGATTTGCCGCTTCCGCCTTGATTAGTGAAACTCTTTCAAATGTAGGAATTAGATCTATTAGGTTCCTTTTTATTCATAAAAGAAACGAGAGACAAGAAAACATCTTTTATTACGATTAAAAGGAACAATCTAAAATAAACCAAGATAAACGGGTCATTTCTTGGTGAACATAATCCGCCATAATCTTTTCGATCCCTTCATTTATGTGCCAGAATATAGAGAGCATTGGTAGGAAAGTGGAAGACTTTGATGTATATGATAATCAAAGAGAGGGTGCACTAATTCTTTGGAAAAGCCAGGTTCTCCTTGTTTCGAGCTTTCATTCCTCAATCCACGGATTAGTTCCTTCATATACAATAGATGGAAACAAATAGGAATAACCAAAACACGTCTACAAAATGCCAATACCATGCAGCTGCTTCAAAGTCAACGTGATACTCCTTGCTCAGATGCCCAAGATATTGACGAATACCACATATGCTCGAGAAAAGAGTACCTATAATCACATGAAAAGCCAATTGCTAAGAAAAAGGTCGAACCCTAAATAATATATGAAATAGTGAAGGGTGCTTGATAATATTCCATTCTTTGAAAGCTGTTGAATACTAGAGCCAGTGAAAGGGTAGCTATTAAAGTGTAAACTATTCGTTTTTCCTTCTCCGCGTTTACGGCAGCTCCATATGAAGGAGGAATAAGAGTATTAAGAAAAGGAATCTCTCAGGGGTCTAAAACCGCAATCCCCCTTTGGTGGCCACGATCTTAACGGTGGATGTCAAAGAGGAATGAGAAAAAACCCGAAAAAGAGTAAAAAAGAGCAGAACTTCTGATACGATAAATAGAATAAAACCATATCGAGGTCCTAATTGTACGACTTTGGCATGATGTCCTTCGAAGGTGGATTCTCGTAGAACATCGCGTCACCATATGAACATGGTATATAGGATAAATAGGAGGCCCGAACTGAGAAGTGTTGCACCCCCTTAAAATGAGTGCATGTACATCACACCTCTTACGGTTGTTGCGAAAGCTCCAGGTGAACCCGAAATAGGCCATGGACTTGGATCTACCAAATGAAAAAAATGCCTCTGAGATTCAATCATAAACCACTTTGCCTCGGTTGTATGTAAATCACCCCTTCACCCTCACCCCCTAAAACAGTAAAGAAGGGCTCTTTTGGGTCTTATTTTATTTATATCTGGCAGGAAAAACAAATAAATAGGAAGGGATGGTTCTTTCATTGCATTGATAGAAGTCCAACTAGAAAAAGATTTTATTACTTTTAGAATAGAATCATTGATTTGACCGATGAATTACGTGGGAAAATGGACCTTCTTTCTTTGATTTTAAGCAAGATTTTTGTAAAGTAAAAATGAAGTATGAAGTGGCAACGCTTTATAGTGGAGACCGCCCTACCGCGAAAGAACAAGCAAGGGATTTAGCTAGCACTCTCTTTTCAGTCGAGTCACTTTGTACCTCTCGCTTTGATTGATCCGCACGTTGTGCGTTAGCACATCCGTTTTCTTGCTCTTTCGAAAAACTTTATGGTAGTTCGTTCTGCGCCGTGAGTGGCCTAAACTCAAAGGCGCAGGTTGCTCTCTCTGATCTCTGATTGAGGCTGGATTCATTTATTCATATTCAACTGTACACGTGGAAAAAGCTTCCTCTCCTAGTGGCTCGGCTTGGTCTCGCTCCCTTTCCACACTATGACTCCCCACTCAAAAGAGTGATTGAGAATCTCGAGAACTTTTATGAACGGCGGGAAAAGGGGTCTTTTTTTCTTTGATCCCCGTCATAATAACATTAAAAACTGATTCTTCTTGAGGCCGTGTAGAACATGGATTAGGATTATGGAATTCCTACAAATGATCCCCCACCTAGGATGATTGGTGCTCTCTGAGATATTTTCTATAATATATATATATAATATGTTTCTTTCTATTCCTCGTAAGTCGCTTATTTCTCCGAAACAAGAGATGAAAGTGATTTTACTTCTTTTTCCCAATAAGTCGACGGCCTTACACCATTGGGATATTTCGAATAAACTGGAGTACATATAGGATACACCGGTGCTAAAACCCTTTCTCAAGATATCTTCCAAACTGTTGGGATCGTTGCTCTGGATCTTGTTCTTCCCGTGTGAAACCAGTGGGTTCCGTAGTTTTAGAATTTTGCTGATCCCAAGTACTCCATCTTCATCATTGCATATGGTAATATAGAAAGTAAAGAGGAAAAGGCATAACCAGAAAAAGGTGTGAAATAAGTGAATTGATCTAGTTGAGGCATGATTGATTCAGTGATGTGACTTCTTCTGCTCCAGTCAATCAGTCTGGAGACTTGTTAATTCAATAAAATCGCCTTGGTTTTTCCTAGAAATGCATGGGATATCATAAAGACTAAGAAAGATAAACCCAAGAAAACTGCATGTATTAAGCATCTCGCCTAACTAGCATCATTGAGCCCTGCAGTGGTAGAACCTGGTGAACAGGACTATTCAACTCTTTCTTTACGCTATTTCGTCTTTCTATAGAATACGAGGAGAGGCCCTTCTTTCGGGCTGTCTACGAACCCTTCCTTCTCGTATGCAATTTTATATTCTTTCTTTGAACCAAAAGAGAAAGGGAAAACACTGGCCAATTTCGTACTTTCCATTTTACCCAATACACTCATTCGTTTCCGGAACAGGAGAAAGGATCGGGTCTTTCAGCTAAAGATCAATATAGAAAGCAGAGTCCAAGGTACATGTGTAAAACATATAACAACATATTATATGCCAATAAGTATCTTTCGAGAGCATTATAATAGTATGTCTAGCTTACTAAGGGACATACCAAAGATTGGGACCTTAAGTGGTAAAACCCGGTGAACCAGGCGTACTACTGAACATTGATTATTTTTCCTGAACTAGAAATCATTATTTATAGCTAGCAACTAAAAAAACTACAAGCAACTACATAAACAACCCTGGGGTCAATTGAGTAATCCGCCCTACCTACTAATATTGACTCAACTAAGCTTGCATTTTACTATAGGTTTTTCTATAACCTCAGACTCTTAGATAGAGAATTTCAAAACAAATATGCCCTCAGTGGGGAACTAAACTGCTGGTCATTCCCTAACTTATCTAGATATATGCTGGCAACCTTACTCGGATGAACTGGGCAAAGGTTCGTAGCGTTTACCATTCTTTGTGATTGCTTATTCGATTCCTAAAAGTGGCTGAAAAGCTCCTGTCGAGTGGTTTAGCATAAGAATTTTAGAACTAATCAATAAGCAAGGAATCTTGACCAAATATTCCACTCTATCTACTCTTTGAATATCTTTCAAAAAATCCTGATAACAAGAATAATAGCAATATTTATAATCTTCTAGTAGAGTAGAGTTAACAAACTCAAAAGATATGGGACCCTTATTCGAAAAAAGAACTTCGGTTTGATAGTACGAAATCCCGGTCGAGAGGCTCAAGTTGATCGCTTTTATTAGCTAGACCTCTTTTGATCATATCCACAACTTTTCCATATTAGTAAAAGAATCGAGAGTAAGGCTCTGATAAGGGTTGTCTATATCAAAACAGTATTTTTCAAAAATGTCTACTTAAACTTTTCAAAAAATGGAACTATAAGATGTTTATTATGAACTAATAACATCATAAGACTTATTCTTTTTATAATTTTTTTGTATTATTGTCATTTCTCTATTCCAGACTCATTGTATGAATAAGTCGCCAAACGCGGGAATAGACGGACGTTCCGTACGCTTTCCCGAAACTTGGCCATGGCATCTTCTATTTTATATATATATTATCCACGGAACTTTCTCAATTCCAACGCAACTTACTCTTTTGGAGCTTACGTAACAAACTACGCGAGCCTCCCAACGAAGCGAACCTTCCGAATAAAAAATAAAAGGCTTTTTCATTATTGTGGTATACCAGCTGCCCTTTATTCTACTTCCAGTCCCAACCGCAGCATATAGATCCATAAATAGATTTATATGTATAGCCACTTCAGTCGTGCTCGTCGTTTCTCGAAAGTATCTTTTTCCGGGAACATGGTCAAACATAAATGATTTTGTTTGCGATTCTGAAGACTTTTTTACTTATAAGAAAAAAATGCTCTAGTTTTCCATTCTCATATGAGGCCGGAAAGTGGATTGGCAAGAAGTCGGCACGAGGTGATTCATCATGCTCAAACAAGAGCCGATTGTTCGTTAGGGACGGTTTATAGATCAGCAAATTCCCATAAATGGAATGAAAAGTTGGTCCATGTAAATGATCGAGACCTCGCAAACAACAACGTTCCCTCCCTATATGGAGTTCGGAACCCAAAGGCAATCGTTGAGTGAACTGCATCTTTTTGTGTTAGTAGACCTAAGCCGCATCCTTACTGCTGGGGTGGGGCCCGGCCTCCGAACCGTACGTGGGACGAGTTTTTGCCTCATACAGCTAGGGCCGAAGACCAGGGGAATTCTAGGAGATATCGGGAAATCCAGCAGCTGCCAGTCGGGGTGGGGATAAGCTTGTTAAGAAGCAATCGGATACCCCTCCCCCAAAAACTAACTCTATAAGAAAGAGTACCACTTAGTTGTTCGATCATTCATTGGGTTTGTCCTCCTCTTTCGAAAGCCACTCCCCCGGTTATGCTTCGGACAGGGGCTTCTTCACCCACCAATTATTATCTTTTCCTTTAGCAGCCTTTCGAACCATATTGCTCTTGCTTTAAGTGAGAAAGGTGCTGAGCTGCATGAATTTATGTAAATCTTGTTCCTTAAACCATAGCATTTTTTTATCTCTCATAAGTATAAAAACATTGTAAATAAATATACCACAGCCTGTAGCTTCTTTGCCTTCTTTTAAGCAATCTGAAAACATGATTAGGAGAAAAAGTCCTTTTTTTGATAATAAGTTATAGTCTATTGAGTTTAAACTGCTGTAGTGCTTTTCCCCCTTATTACTTACCCTGGTAGGGTTGTTCACTTTGCATCGAATTCTAAACCACATGCTTCACCGGATTTAGTCCAGTGCGGAAAATTCCCCACTGCTGCCTCCCGTAGGAGTCTGGGCCGTGTCTCAGTCCCAGTGTGGCGGATCATCCTCTCGGCCCGGCTACTGATCATCGCCTTGGTAAGCTATTGCCTCACCAACTAGCTAATTAGACGCGAGCCCCTCCTTAGATGGATTCCTCCTTTTGCTTTATGGGTATTAGCAGCCGTTTCCCGCAGTTGTTCCCCTCCAAAAAGGGGGAGTTCTTACGCGTTATTCACCCGCCCGCCACTGGAAACACCACTTCTCGCTCTATTTGCATGTGTTTAGCATGCCGCCGGCGTTTACCCTGAGCCAGGAGCGAACTGAACTCTCCATAGGTGCATGAGTTAGTAATTCCGTGTTCGTAGACAAAATGGATTCAGAATTGTCTTTCATTCCAAGGCATAACTTGTATTCCTGCGCATCCTATTCGCAAGGGGTTCGCTCCGAGAAATATAGCTATCCCTGTTTCCCGGCGGCAATCTCACGAGCTTCTTAATCCATTCTCGTTGAATCACGGTGGGGGAGCACATCCAAATAAAAAACTCGTATTGGGTTTCGTAATAATAAGGTTTGAATTGCTTACCCACGTCAAGATGACACTTTACCGCTAAGTTATATACCTTCCACGCCCCATATTAAGTCAAAAGATCGAAAGACTCTATGCCGCTATTCTTGAACAACTTAGAGCCGGGTTTTCTTTGCACACTATTACAGATAGGAAAATAATGGTCCAAATCGGATTCCATTGTCTATAGGAAATAGGACTGACTGGAGATTCCGTTTCCTCTCTTTTCCATTCAATAGTTATATTCCTTTTCTTAAGAATAAATACAAGAGGCACCCCCATATTGATAATCTCACAATTAACTACTTTAGTTTGTAATGGATTTCATAGTAATAGTAATGGAAATCCTTGACCTACCGAGATAGAATTTGTAATTTGCTATTTTCTTGTCTAGCAGATAAAGATTTCGGATCGACAAGAGAGTCCAACTACATTTCATTGCTAGAATCCTTGTTGTATATTTGAAAGAGATTGACCTCCTTGCTTATTTCATGTACACGCGGAGCCCCTCACTCAGACCATGGAAACAAAATAAAATGTAGGACGGGTGCTAACAATTCATCACGAAATAAAAGGTTCACTAAGCTAGGATCACTAACTAATCTAATTGAATAAAAAAGAACTCTGTTTTCTATAAACTTTCCGGATTCCGTTGTGCTATCAAAGACTTTACAAAATCGACCTGATTTTATAGATATCTCCTCAACACAACATGGGTGGGTCAGTGAAAGGATCTATAAAATTTACCAAAGTAAGAAAGCCGGGATCTTTTAGAAAACAAATTCTTCTTTGAAGAGTGCATAACTGCGCGGATAAACTCATCCTAACACATCAATTTGAGATCCAATTCTATATTTTACTGGGGAGCTCCTAATTACAACGAAAAAGGGTAGCTCTTTCTCTTTTAAGTTAGACTTATGAGTAGCTCCTTTCTATATAGCAGAAGATTGTTCGTAGGTAGTTTCTGGAATGGTACACCTCCTTCCTATTGCTTTCTGTAACCGCTGGTACGAAGCCGAATAATTGAAAAAGGTTATCAGCCATGGGTTTTCCTTTGGAAGGCTGCGGGGCGGCTGGTTTAGCTATTTGTTTACTTCACCCTCACACTTTTTCGAATAAGAGAAATTGAACCGTGAGAAGCCAATGAAATTAAGGGTCTTTTTCTCTTTTTGATAGAATCCTATGTCACTGTTAGTGATATTCCATTTTATTTCCTGAGCTAATCGGAGTCCTAGGGTTAATGAGCTAACGTAGGTACAAGGCTTTAGTCGGAATTATCGAGTGGGTTCGGTTAGAAAAAGAAGAAGATAAAGAATCCCAGCATCAAGGCGAAGAGAGAAATAGCTTTGGGTTGAGGATCTTATTCGTATTAAAATCGAGGCGATTGCACTCTTCCGCGCAGACCGTTCATGTACAATAATCTTAACCACACAAGTGGGCCTACCTCCATTCTTAAAAGAGCCTTCTGAGGCGAATACTTTATGTATGATTTTAAAGCCGAACTTTTTAAGCGGGGGCCTCGGAGCCGATATGACGATCGGTTTAGTTAGGGCGGGCGGCCTACTACGAGGACCCCGAGAAATTCGTGTTTGAGACCGCGATCCACAAATTGACGCAAGGGACTCACTCCTTAATGAGGAATAAAGAGGGGAAACATAGCATGTCACAAGAGCGAGTCTAGGTTTGGAACCCTACTGCAGGAAGGACGTCTTTCGAGCCGATCTTTTCAAAATAAAGCCTTTTGGCCAAGCTAAGTTAATTTAGACCCCGCAACTGATAAAAAGGCCTCTTGGAGTAAAGGGAATCATATACGTTGTCACGCTCTCTGCTTTTAAAAGGTGTCTAGAGTACGAGCCAGACGCAACAGAGCGAGGATCCGGGAGCGAATTCCCCGCTGGCTGAAAAAAAAAAGAAAGCCGTACAGGACACAACGGACGCAGCCCCGGCCAAAACGAATTAAGGGCCGATACGTAAACTCGCTCCTGGAAGCAGAGAGAAGTTAGATTTCTTAAATCTCGGAATAACACACAAATAACTACAGCCAAAGAGTCAAATAGGTTGGGCAGAAAGAGTCTGAGGTCAGATTGAACAATATACATCTTGGTTGATCCCACCATCACAAGAGATCAGACATATAGAGTTTTTTCTTCGAAAATATTATTATAACTTAAAAAAAATAGCTAAAAAACCTTTGCAAGGTGAAAAAACCGAAAGCCTTCTTTTTAAATTCCTCCAGATACAAGGTTTTCATACTCGGTTCAACATTCTTGAAAAATAGTCGAATCCGCAAACGGAGGCTTCCAAGCATAAAAAAGGACCGTTACGTAAATTTGCTTCTTTCCCTTTGGAAACAGGAAGAGAATTGGCCATTCAATCTTGTAAATTAATCGAGATCGTAATTGGAAAAAGAGATACGAACAGGGAGGAATAACCAATCAAGGAAAGAACATAAACCCATTCTATTTCAATAGAAATAGGAGAAAAGGTTAGTTGAAGTTTGTGAAATGGTTGGATTTTGCGAGCTGTTCTAACCATTGCTGGATATGATTCCAAGAGCCT
>JAYMSL010000022.1:0-77850 GCA_036897195.1 Plantago coronopus
GAGAGAGACAGAAAAGGAGAGAGAAAGACAAAGAGAAAGAGAGAGACAGGAAAAGAAAGAGAAGAAAAAAAGAAAGGAGAAAACCAGAGAAGAAAAAAAAGAAGAAAAGAACAAGAAAGAGGAAAGAGAGAAAAACAAAGAGAAAAAGCAAGAGCAGGAGAGAGAATGAGAAAGAACAAGAGCAAGAAAAAATAGAGCGAAAACAAACAAATGGAAAATGGACGTAGAAAAACACAAGAAAAAGAGGCCCGGCTTAGGATTCGATATTGATGATCATTTCAGTGCTTTTTTTCACTAGAAAAAGGGGGGCCATTTCATATGTGAAAAATGCAAGGAAAAGAAGAGTCCTTTGTGATTGTACATTTCAAAGATTGGAGAGGCCTTTTCATTCGTCAATTGTGAAATCCTTAGAAAAAGAGAGAAAGAGAAAGAAGTAGAGAGAGGAAAGAAAAAGAGGAGACAATTAGAAAAAGAACAAGAGAAAAAGAAGAAGAGAGAGAAGGAGAAAGAAAGAGCGAAAAGGAGGCAAGAAAAAGAGAGAAAGAAAAAGAAACAAGGAGCCGAGTCCCTCCATCTAATCCGGCACAAATCCAAGGAAGTCAAAGAACTAGAAGAAGAGAGAGAACAAAGAAGAGAAGGAAACCGCGGAGAAGCCCGTTCGGAAAAGAAAGAGAGAAAGAAGGTTCCAACCTGGGAAAGAAGGTTCCCAAAGAGAGAGAACGAGAAGAAAGATACGCAAGATGAAACCCTGGGTCAAAGGTTCCAAAGGACCGAAACCCAAGGAACGAAACCCTTGGTCGAAGGTGCGGACCGAGGCCAAGAAGCCGAAGGAGAAAAAGAAAAGAAGAAAGAGTTTCACAGAAAAAGAAGAGAAAAAGACAGAAGAGAGAAAAGAAAAAGACAAGAAAGAAGAGACAGAAAAGCAAAAGAAAAGAGAAAAAAAGAAGGTTCGGGAAGAAAGAGAAAAAGACACCAAAAAGCAAGCAGATGAATGCCTGCAAAACTTAGAATGCCTGCAGACAAGAAAAACCATTCCATCCACCTCAAACAAAACGGATTCCTCAGGCACTTCCAAGGAAAACAAAAACACTTTGACTGCAAGAAAACGAAATGCAAACGAAAACATATTGCAAGAAAACAAAAAGAAAACAGAGAAAAAAGAGTAAGAAAAGAGACAGAAGCAGGAGTCAGAAAAGAGTCTAGAGAGTCAGAGAAAAAAGACAAAGAAAACAAAAGAGAAGAGAACAAAGAGAAACAGAGAAGAAGAAGGAGAACAAAAGAGAAGAGAACAAAGAGAAACAGGAAAGAGAAGAGAGAAAAGAATGAAAAAGAAAACAAAGACAAAATTCAAAGAGTAAAAACAAAGAAATACAAAATTCCAGTATAAAAACACAAGAAAAAGGAATCCGCTTGTGATTCAGCGTTGAGAAGAACTTCAATGCTTTTTGCACGAGAAAAAAAGAGAGCACTTTTTAACGGGAAAAATGAAAGAGAAAAAAACTTGTTGATGATTTGACAGAAAAGAAATGGAAGGAGCCTTAAAAGCCCTTATTTTGCAATAACCAAAAAAAGCAGGAATAAAAAGAAAGAAAAAGAGAGAAGAGGAGAAAAAGAGAGACAGAGACAAGAGAGAATAAGAAGAGAGAAAGAAAAGAGAGAAGAAGAAAAAGGAGAAAGAGAGAAAGAAAAGAACAAAGAGAGGAAAAAGAGAGAAGAAGAAAGAAAAGACAAAGGGAAACAGAAGAGAGACAAAGAAGAAAGGACAAACAAGAACAAGAAGAAAAAGAAGAGAGGAGAGAAAGACAAAGAAGAAAGAAAGAAGAGAGAAAGAGGAGAAAAACAAACAAAGAAAAACTAAGAAAGAAGAGAAAAAAAGAAAGAGAGAAAACAAAGAAAAAGAAAGCATACCAAACAAAAGAAAGAAAAAGGGATGTAGGAAAAACCGACGAAAATGAAAGCTTGCTTAGGATTTCTCATTGAAAGAGATTGATGTGCTTTCAAACAAAAGTGAAATGCAAGTTTCTTTAGGAAAAAACAAAGAAAAAGAAGAGTCACTTACGATTCCTAATAAAAGAAATTGTAAGATCCTTGGAAGCTTGTATTTCAAATCCATACACAAAGTGAAGAGAGGAAAAAGAGAGAGATGAAGAAGAAAGAGGAAAAGGAGACAGAGAGAGATGAAGAAAAAGAGAAAAGAGGAGAAGAAAGAAAAAAGAGAGAGAGAGAAGACAAACAAAAGAGAACAAGAGGAAAAAAAGAAGAATCCCATGAGCACCCAATTAGAAATGCAATCCTAGTGTCCGGAAAGATCCCATCCGAAAAAACAGAAACAAAGACAAAACAAAGAGCAGAAAACAAAGAGAAAAGAAGAAAAGAAAGACAGAGCAGAACAAGAAAGAGCAGAAGAAAGAGAAATAGAAGAAGAAGCAGAAAAGACAGAACAAGAGAACAAGAAGAGAAAAGACAAGGAAGAGAAAGAAAAACAGTCAGAGAAAAGAATCAAAAAGAAAGAAAAAAAGACAGCAGAAAGAAGAGGAGACATAGGAAAGAGAAAGGAAGAGGAAAAAACAAAGAGAGAGCAGAACAAGAGAAAAAGAAGCCCGAAAGAAGAAAGAAGGTTCACAAAGCAAGATGAAATAAGAAAAAAACAAGCTTTTGCAAAATCACACAAAATGGGCTAAAAAATGCTACAAAAAATGCAAGGATTTTTCAACTAAAAATAGGGATTTCACTCTGATGCAAAAAATGACCTTACAAAATGGACATCAAAAACAAGTCCAAAAGTAACCACATTTCTGACAAAAACAAGGGAAATTACGAACATCTTACAAAGGCCTCCTTCTTTTCCTTGTGTCAATAATAATACAAAGAACAAGATCTCCCTCCATAATAATAATGAGGAAAAGACAAAGAAAGAAATAGAGAAAAAAAGACAAGAAGAGAGAAAGAAGGGAAAGGAGAAGAGACAAAGAATGAAAAGACAGAAAAACCGAGAGACAAAAGAAGCAAGAAAGAAAACAAAAACAGAAAAGAAGTCCGAAAAAGAAGAAGACAAAAGAAAAACAAAAGAGAAAAAGTTCCATTTACTTGTAGCCCAGTCTCTCCTAAATTCTAGACATAGCATTCTTTTTGTTGGCGTCTATTTCTCAGCAAAAGAGGCAAAACTAGAAACACAAAAGAAGAATTCGTTGTCGTACTTTTCTTAAGGAGAGACAAAAAAACCTACAAAAGCAAGCTCTTTTTGTTGTCGTACATTTCCTATCCTGCATGAAAGACATTTACTTCTTTTTGGTTGTCGTCCATTCTCTCAAGAAAGAATCTTTTCTTACTTTTTCGTCTATTTTTTCATAAGAAAGAGAGAACAACAAGATAAAGAAATTCTTTTTTTGTTGTCGTCCATTTCTAGAAAAAACAAGAGAAACAAGGGAAGATTTCGTTGTCGTCTATTCTCTCAAGAAAGAATCTTTTTTTCCATCTTTTGTTGTCGTCTATTTAAAAACAATGCAAAGAAAAAGCTCTTTTTGTTGTCGTACATTTCTTGCAAATAACAAAAGAATGAATAGAGAAAACAAGATCAAATTCTTACTTTTTTGTTGTCGTCTATTTTTAGAAAATAACAGAAAAATGAATAGAGAAAACAAGATAGAAAAAAGAAGAAGTCGTTGTCGTCTACTTGTCATAAAAAAGAAACAAAAAAAGAATAAGAGCAGAATAGGGGCTTTGTATGTAATCAAGACTTGAAATAGTGTACTTCGAACACATAAATGCAAACAAGCACAGAAGTCAGAAACATAGAAGGCGACTAAGCAACAAAAAATGAAACAAAAAACACAAGAAAAAAAAGCTTGCTTGTGGTCTCCACGATTGACGTTTAGAAAGACAGCAAAAAGGAGAATTCATTAACTCATTAAATCGCGAACCCATTCGTATATAATAGAGAAATAACAGGTATTGCGTATAGAAAGCAGACTCCCAATCTTGACAGTCGGACACAAAGAGAAACGACAACGAATCCACGGAATCACGTAAAAAACAGCCAGCCAAGGACAAGAAGGAACCAAGTATAGATAGAAACAAGGTTTCAACATGGCAAACGATTGGCAAAGACACAAAACAAAGGAATCCATCTCTGAGAAAGCGCACTCCCAGGTCAGCGAAGTCCACTAATGGCAGATACAATCAAAAAAAGAGAGATAGAAAGTACAATCGAGTATAGAAACGAGAGAGCCGTAGCAAGCCCAACAAAAGAACCTCGTTGAAAGACATATAAGCGAGTGTACCTATTGTGTATAGAATATAGAAAGTCCCCCGGAATCGACAGAAAGACGACGCAAAGAAACATTGCCACAGAGATCATAGGAAAAAAAGGAAAAACAAATCTTGGAACCAGGACGGCAGGAAAAATACATCTACGAAAAAAATAGTTGGAAAAATCGGAGAACACATAGAAAACAAGAGCAGGAACTACCGTGCAAATAATCCCTATCTCACTGACAGCTCCTCCGTCTACTCGAAAATAATAAGCCAACAAACAAGCAAGCAAAAACATAGATGTCACAAAGACAAAAAAAACAGGTCAACTACAACTAGAGAATATAGAATAAGATAAGAACGAGGAAGAGGATCCGAGAAGAAAAACAAGATAAAGAAGAAAACAGAGCAGCAAAAAAAAGAAGAAGAAAACAGAGAAGCAAGAAGAGAGGAGAGAAAAAGTAAACAGAAAAGGAAAAGAAAAGGAAACAGAGAGAAAAAAGAAAGACAAGAGAGCAAAGAGAAGGGAAAGAGAAAAAAGCCAAGAAAAGAAAGAGAGAAAGGAAATAGAAAAAAGAGACAAGAAAGAGAGAAGAACAAGAAAAGAGAACCAAAGGAGAAAAACAAGAGAAAGAGAAGAAAGAAGGGAAAAGCAGATAGAAAAAAGAAAAGAGAGGAAAGAACAAGAAGGAGAAGAAGAGATCAAAGAGAAGAGAAAAAGAGAAGAGAAAGAGAAGAAGAACAAAAGAAAAGAAGAGAGAAAAACAACACGAAAGAAAACCTAGAACTAGAGTAAGAGGAAAACAACTACCTACCCACAACAAATAATAGAACAACAAAAATACCAAACAACTACGAAATACCTGACAATGAAAACACACGGCTCTAACACTTCCTCGTTAAAAAATGCCAGGGAAAAGAGAGGAAACAAAAAATAGAAACACCAGAAACAGAACAAATAAAAGAGAAACAAGACAAAAAATTAACAAATAAGAAAATCAACTACAAAATCTTACAGCAAGAAAATAGATCCTCCTCAAATAAAAAGCCGAAAAAGAAAGAAAGAAAAGAGACAAAAAAAGAAAGCAGAAAAAAGGCAGCACGCAGAACAAGAGAAGAAAAACAAGAAAGAGAAAGAAAGAAAGCAGAAAAAGAAAGAAAGCACAGAAAAGACAGCACAAAGAACAAGAAATAAAAAAGAAAAGAGAGAAGAAGGGAAAGCAGAACAAGCAAAAGAAAGAACAAGAAAAAGCAGAAAACAAGAAGAAAAGAGAACAAAAAAAATAGAGAAGAAAGAACAAGAAGAAGAGAAAGAAGAACAAGCAGAAGAAGAAAGAAGGAAAAAATAACAACAAGAAAAAATCAAAAAAAATAAGAAGGAAAAGAATAAGAGAAAAAGAAAAGAAGACAGAAAAAAGAAGGTTCTCAAAGAATAAGAGAAGAAAGAACAAAAAGAAGAAAGAAGAGAAAAGAATCAAAAAAAGAATAGAAGAAAGAAAAACAAGAAAGAAGAGGAGAAAGAAGAAAACAAAAGAACAAAAAAGAAGAGATAGAATACAAAGAAAAGAGAAAAAGAAAAGACCGAAAAATATAGAATGGAACAAGAAAAGGAGAAAAGAAGAGCAAAAAAACAGAAGAAAAAGCAGAGAGGAAAAAGGAGATAAAAGAATGAGATCGCAGAAAAACAAAGAAGATTCCAAAAGACCGAAACCCTTAAGGTCGAAGAGAAAAGAGAAAAAGAAGGTGATGAAAGAAAGAAACCAAGAACAAGAGAAAGAAAGTTCCATAATCACCAATCAAAAAGAAAGAAACAGAGCAAAAAAGCAGATGAAGAAGAAAAAGAAACAAGGAGCCGAGTCCCTCTAGCAAATCTCAAACCCGAATGAAAGGAAAAAACAAGAAAGAAGACAAAGTAGAAAAAGCAAAAGAACACAAAAAGGAAAGAACAAGGTTCGGAAAAGATAAAAAGAAAAAAGATTCCCACCTGAGAAAAGATTCAGAAAGATAGAGACAGAGAGCAAGATCGGGAAGCAAAGAAAGGAAAAAGAGAAAGAGAAGCAGAGAAAGAGAAGCAGAGAAAGAGAAAGAAAACAAAGAATGAGAGGAGAGAACCAAAGAAGAAGAAAGATAGCTTCCAAAAAAAGAGGAGAGACAAGAAAAAGAAAGAAAAAACAAGAGAGAGGAAGAAAAAAAGAGAGAGACAAAGCAAGAAAGAGAGAAGAAGAACACAGAGAAAGACAAAGCAAGAAAGAGAGAGGCAGAACACAGAGAAAAAAGAACAGAATTAAGAAGAAAGAGACACAGATAAAGAAAGAACAAAAGAAAAAGAAGAGAAAGAGACAAATAAAATAGAGAAGAGAGATGAAAAGAAGGAGGAAAACAAAAGAAAGGAAAAAAACAAGTCCGAAATTGATAGAAAAAGGAAGAGAAACAGAGAGCAATAAAAAGGAGAGAAAAAAACAAGAAAAAGAACGAAATCGAGAGAAAGAAAATAAGAAAGAAGGTTCGGAAAGGATAGATAGAAAAGAAAGAAGGAAAAGAGAAAGACAGATAGAAAAAAAGAGGAAAGGAGAGAGAGAGAAACAGAAAAAAGAGGAGAGAACAAACAAGCAGAACAAGAAGAAAACCAAGAAAAGTCGGAGAAAAAGAACAAAACAAGAGAGAAGAAACAAAGACAGAAAGAGAAAAAGAGAACATAAGAAAGCAAAGAAACAACAACAAAAGGAGAAAATAACAACAAAAAGAAAAAGACAACATAAAAAAACAAAAAGAAAAAACAAAAAGTTAAGGGAGAAGGAAAGAAAAATAGAAAGATGAAAGAGAAAGTCAATAAAGAAAAAACCAGAGCGAGAACAAGATATAGAAAAACGCAGAGAAGAGAAGGTTCCTGAAGAAAAAAGACGAAGAAAACCTAGAAATAAAAAAGACATAAGAAAAAAAAAGCAAGCAAAAGCAGAGAAAAAGAAAATAACTAAATAAGAAAAGATACCAGTTGGAAAGAAAAAGAAGTTCGAAAAAAAGAAAAAAGTTCAGAAAAATTGAAAGCAAAGAGAAAAAGAATCAGAAGAAAGAAGATTTTTGTCATAAAGAAAAGAATTAAAAAATAGAAAAGAAAGCAGAGAAA
The DNA here is from genome assembly GCA_036897195.1 of Plantago coronopus. NCBI lineage: Eukaryota > Viridiplantae > Streptophyta > Magnoliopsida > Lamiales > Plantaginaceae > Plantago > Plantago coronopus. The sequence continues at coordinate 7,376 of JAYMSL010000022.1, forward strand.
AAAAGAGAAAGACAAGAAAAGAAGAAGAGACGAAAAAAGAGAAGAAGAAGAGACGAAAAAAGAAAAGAAGATAAAAAGGAAGAAAGAGAAATTCCCAGCCTAAAAAAGAAAACAAATCTAGAAGAAAAAGAATGAAAAAAGAGTTCCGGCTCCCACCAAAGGAGAAGAAATCAGAAAACAACAAGAAAAAAGAATAAGAAACAGAAATAGGAAAAGATAGACATAAAAAAAAAGAGAAAGCAAGAAAAGAAAGGAAAAAACAAAAAGAGAAAGAAACAAAGAAAACAAGAAAAAGAGGAAAGAAAGGAGGCAAAGAGAAGGGAGAGAAACCAGACAAAAAGAGAAAAGGAGAACAAAAAAAAGAGAAAAACTATCAGAACGAGAGAAAGAATTAGAACACCCATGCGAAAGAAAAAGAAGAGAAAAGATAGAAAGAAAAGAACCAACCAGAAAAGACAGAATAAAGAATCGAAAAACAAAAATAGAAGCGAGAACAAGAGAAAAAAAAAGACAAACAAAAACCAGAAAGAAAAAATTCCAAAAAAACAAAAGAAATAGTTTTGAAACAAAACAAAATACCGAAAAGAAAAGGAGAATAAAGAAAGTACTGCCGGAGAGAAAAATGAAAGAGAAAGAGAGAAAGTTCAGAAAACAATAAAGAAGGACAAAGATAAAAAAAGAAAAGAGATAAAGACAAAAAAACAGGAAAAAGTAGACGAAAGAAACAAAAAAAATAAAAAAAGAAATAAAAGAGATAATAAAAAAAAAAAAGAACACAGAGAAAAGACAAAAACATAGAAAGAAAACAGGAAAAAGAAAGAACCAGAAAAGAAAGCAAAAAAAACATAAAAAACAAGAAAAGTCCCCCAAAACCATGCAATTGACTAGGAAGGAATGAAAATGCTGCCGAAACAAAAAATAGAAAGAATAAAGAAAAAGCAATCAAAACAGAAATGAGATTCCAATGAAATTGTAAAAAAAAAGAGATCAAGAGATGAAAAAACCAACAAAAGCGATCTCCGAAATCCAAAAATGCGCTGTGGAAAATAAACCATAAAAAAGAGAAAGAAAAGAAGAAAAACAAAAATTCGAGAACACGAAAAAAAGAAGAATAAAAAAGAAAATTCCAGACAAAAACCATAAGAAAAGGAAAAAAGCATAACCAAGAAAAACAAAGAAAAAATCCGAAAAGAAAAAAACAAAGAAAAAATAAGCAAAAAGAGAAAGAGAGGAAAAAAGAGAGCAGATAGAAAAGAAGATAGGAAAGAAAACACAAAAAAAAGAGAAGAAAAGAACAAAGAAAAAGAGAAGAAGAAAAGCAGAGAAAAACAACAGAGAGGAGAGAGAAGGGACAGAAAAGAAAGACAAGAAAGAGAGAATACAGAGAAAGAAGACAAAAAGAGAGATAGAAAAAAGAAGGTTCGGGAACATAAAGAAAGAGAAAAAGAAGGAAAAAGACAAACAAAAAAAGAAGAAAAAGAAAGAAGAAGCACAAAAAATAAAAAGAATAAGAAGAAAGAAGAAAAAAGAAAGAGAGAAAAGAAGAGAATAAAAAAAGAGAGGAAAGAAAAAGAAGTCCGAAAGACAAAACAAGGAAAGAAGAGCAAGAAATATACCAAACAAACAAATTCACAATTTATAGAGATAGAGTAAAAGAGTAAAAACGAAAGGAAAAAAAACCCGGCTTCTGATTTGACATTGAAGGAATTTTACGTACTTTCAAATAGTGTAAAGTGAAACTCCACTTTCTATAAAAAAACCGAAAGGAAAAGACAAGCCCCTTACTATTCTATATTAAAGAGATTTGGAACCCATTTCACTCGTGTATTTTTCCATCCAACCAAAAAGAAGAAGTTCCGAACGAGACCAAGAGGTCGAAAGAGACGAAGAAAAAAGATAGAAGAAAAGGAAAAAGAGACAGTAAGTAAGTAAGTAAGAAAAAGAAGACAGAGAGAAGGAGAAAAAAAAAGTGCAACAAAGAGAAAAAAAAACAAAGAGAGAATAGAAAAAGAAAGAAAAAAGGTTCGGAAAAAACAAGAACAAAAAAAGAGGAAAAGAGAAGAAGAACAGAAAGAATCCGAGAAAGAAAAACAAGACTGACCGGCCAAGAAAAAGAAAGAAACTTCCAATCCTAGGCTCGCAAAGAGAAAGAGAGACAACAAGAAAGAAAACAAGAAAAAGGAGAAAAAGAAAGAGAAGAAAACAAACAAGAAGAGAAAAGAATCAGAGAGCAAAAAGAACAAGAAAAGATAAAGAAGTAGAAAAAGAGCAAAAAAGAAAGAGACCAAACAAATGGAAAATAGACATATAAAAACACTCGATAAAGAAACCTTGCTGATAATTTGACATTGAAGAGCGATTTTAAGGACTTTTTTCACTAGAAAAATGAAGACAACTTTATATGAGAAAAATGCTAGGAAAAAACTGGCTTATAAATGTACATAAATTAAATTTTAAAGCCCTTTTTTTCATTCGTCGATTGTATAATCCTTAAAGAAAAAAGAGAATAAAAGAGGAAAGGGAGAGACAACAAGAAGAGAGAAGGCGAAGAAAGAGACAGAACAAGTTCCCAGAAAGAACCAGAAACAAAAGAACAAGAAAAAAGAGAAAAGAAGTAAAAGAAAGCAGAGAAAAAACAAGAAGTAAAAGAAGAGAAAAAAAGACAAAAATTGTAAAGAGAAAAAGAAATGAGGAACAAGAGAAAGGAAAAAAAAAGAAGAGAAAAAGAGAGCAAAAAAGATGGGTTGGAAAAAGCAAGACCCGGGGGGCAACGGAAAAAAGAAAGTGAAAAAACACAAGAAGAATAAGAAAAATAAAAGGAAAGAAAAAAAAACAATAAGAAAGAAAAAGCAAGGATAAAAAGAGAAAGAAAAAGAGGATACACGTAAACAAACAAATTGAGACTCGTCCAGGAATACTTCCTCTTACTAGCCAAAGTGTCCACAAATACAATCAACTACTACAGAGACCATAAACAAGAGGACAGATTCCCAGCTAAGAACCAATCTACTACAGGAAAAACACACACAAAACAAAGAAAAACAGTCCAAGAACCTAAATGAAAAGAACGAATCTCAGAAAGAAACACAGAAAACATAGAAACAAGTACCTAATTCTTACTCTAGTTCCAAAACTACAATTCCTTGAATCAAACAAAAGAATGCAGTAAACAGAGAAAGAGAGGAGCGGACAAAAGAAAGAAAAGAGAGGAGAAAGAAAATGAAGAGAACAGAAAAACAAACAAAGAGAGAAGACAGAGAAAGAGAGAAAAAAAGAAGAGAGATAGAGAGAAATAAGAAGAGTAGAAAGAGAGCAGAATCAGAGAAGAAAAAGAAAGAAGACAGGAAAGAAAAAAACAAAGAGAAAAACATAAAGAAAAATAAGAAGGAGACAGAAGAACAAACAAAGAGAGAAGACAGCAGAAAGAGAAGAAAAACAGAGAGAGAACAAAAAAAAGAAGAGAGAGAAGAAAAAAACAGAAGAAAGAAGACAGTCCCGTTCTCAAATATGAAAAGAAATACAGAGAAAAAGAAAAAGAGCATAAAAACAAAGAAACAGAAAAACAGGAGAATCGACAGGTCGGGAAAGAAAGAGAGACAGAAATACGAAGAGAAAGAGAGCATAAAAAGAAAGACAGATATAGAGAGAGAAGGAAGCAGAAGAGAAAAAAGAGAAAGAGCAAAAAGAAAGAATCAAAACAACAAGGAAAAAGAAAGGCAGAAAAAGAAAGAAAAAAGAGATTGGCACGAGAAAAAAACGAGGAAGAGAGAAATAACAAGACAAAAGAGAAAGAAGAAGCAAAGAAAGAAACCTTTTACAGATAAATAGATCTCCTCGAACGAAGAAACCCTTGGCTTAGAGTAAGTCGAAGAGAGAGTCAGGAAAAATCTAGTAGAGAAAGATGGATCTCCACGAACAAATCAGGAAAGATAGTCAGAATGACTTCGAAAAACAAAGCAAAGAAGAATTAATTTTCGATGCTAAAAGGAAGAAAGTCCCACCTAAAACACAAACCCTAGAAAACAAGCCCGGGCACAGAATAAAGAACAGAAAATGTCGAGCCAATCTATGGCTTCCATCTACAGCTACTCGAAAACAAAAACACAATAAAGAAACAAAGAGAAGAAAGAAAGAGAGCATAAAAAGAAAACAAGAAAGAAAGAAAGAAAGGAGAAAAAAGAAGAGAGAAAAAAGAGGAAAAAAGAAAGAAGAAGAGAGAAAAGAAACTAAGAGAAAGAAAATTCCAAAGAAACGAGGACAATCCGAAGAAAGAAAACAAGTAAAATAAAGAGGAGTGAGTAAAGAAGAACCACAAGAAGAAAAACAAAGAGAAAGAAAAAGAGGAGAAGAAGCAGAAAGAAAGAGAGAAGAAGAAAGAGAAAAAGAGAGGTCGAAGACAAAGAAAAAGAAAGAACAGAGAGAAAAAAGAGATCCGAAAGCAAGAAAAAATAGAAAGATAGATCCAGAAAAGAGAGAAAAACAAAGAACAAAAACGAGAGAAAGTCCCAAGAACAAGAAAAGAACATGGAAAGAGGAAACGAGAGAATTAGAGAATAGAAGAGAGCAAGAGCAAGGAAAAGAGTTCTACCTAGCACAAAACAAATAGAACCGAGCCAGGGCTTCCATCTACTAATAGAAAAAAAAACAATGAAATGAAAAAGAAACAAAGCACAAAACAAAAGCAAAAAATGAGAAAGAAACAAAAAGAAGAAGAGAGGAGAAAAACCAAAAAAGATAGGAAAAGAGGAACAAAGAGAAAAAAGGAGACACGGAGAAAGAAAACAAAAAAAAGAAAAGAGAATCGAAAACAAGAGGAAAAAAGAAAAGAACAGGAAAAGAAGAAGAAAAAAGACAAGAGAGCAGGGAAGAGAAAACAAACAGAAAATAAAAAGAAAGAAGATCAACAAGAAAGCAAGAAAAAAGAAAGGAAATGCGAAAAGATAAGAAAAAGAATCAGAGAAAAAGAAACATCTCTATCCACAGTCTTCACACGAAAGAAAGACAAAGAAAAACAGCGAAATCTACACAGAGCAAACGACGAGTCCACTTCCATGAAAAAGTAAGAACAAAAATACCAAGAAATCCCATAGGAAAAGCAAATTGAAAAAAACAAAAATAAGAGAAGAGACAGAGAGAGAAGCAGAAAGAGAAGCAGAAAGAGAAGCAGAAAAAGAAAAGAAAAAATCCAATTAAAATAAAAAGCAAAAGAAGAAATAAACAAGAAACAAGAGAAGAAATAGGAAAAAAGAGTTGTCTTAATGAAATAAAAAGAAATAGGAAAAAGGAGTTGTCTTAATGAAATAAAAAGAAATAGGAAAAAGGAGTTGTCGTCCATTTCTTTACAAATGAATAAAAGAAAAAACAGACAGAAATATGAAAATTGTATAGCATATAAATATATAAGGTAGTTTGCAAATACCATGTATATAATATATATAATGTATACCATGTATATAAACACGAAAAATAAATAACAATTCAAAGCCAAGAAAAACACATACAAAAAAAGCATAGAAAGATATCTCATATAGAAAACAAACAAAAACAGAGACAAAAAAATAAACAACAACAAGAACAAAGGATGAAAAAAGAGGATAAGAAGAAAGAAAAAACGCGACAGAAAAAAAGAAGGTTCGAAAAGAAGGCGAAAGAACAAGAAAGAGAAGAAGAATAAAGAAAAAAAGAGAGAAGAAAGAAAGCAAGGAAAAAAAGAAATAAGAGAAAAGGAGAGAGAGCAAAATAAAGAACAAGAAAGCAAAGAAAGAAACACAAGAAAGAGAGAAAATGGAGAAAGAAAAAAAAAGAACAAGAACCAGACCCAAGAAATAGAAGAAGAAAAATTAGAAAAAGAAGGTTCCAAACGAGCTGGACCGCAGGAGAAAAAGAGAAAGCGAACAAAAAAAGAAAGTTCCAGAACAACGAGGCAGGGCGACAGAAACAGAAGACAAGAGAAGAATAGAAAGAAGCAAAAGAAAAGATGAACGTTCAGATAGAATGAGAAACAAGAGACCACCGGTCCCTGGTCCAAAACAAAAAAGAAAGAAAGAAAAGTGGCAAAGAAAAAAAAAAGAAAAAGAAGGAGAGAAGAAAAAGAGAGAAGATTGAGGAAAAGAAAAAAAAAGAAGAACAGAGAAAAGGTTTTCAAGAGATCCAGAGTTATAGAAGAAAAAAGAAAAGAAATAGGAAGAAAGAAAAAAAAAGAACAAAGAAAGAGAGGAAATACTTTTGGAGAACAGAAAAAGAAGAAAGTACCAGTCAAAAAGAAAGAGAGAGAAAAGAACACAAGCAAATAATATAGAAATACAAATCACAAAAAGAGAAAGAAAACAGAAAAGAGATAAAGAAAAGAAGAACAATCCAAAAAAGAGCAAAAAAAAAGAAAGGGAAAAAAGGAAGAAGAAGAAGGGAAAAGAAAAAAGATAGGAAAAAGAAGAGAAAGAAAAGAGAAGAACAAGAAAGCACAAGAAAAATAAAAGAAGAAAGAAAAACAAGAGAAAGAAAGCAGAGAGAAGAACAAAAAGAGAAAATAAGAGAAAGAGAGAAGAATAAGAGAAAGAGAGAATAAGAGAAAGAGAAAAGGGAAAGAAAACCAAGAAAGAGAAAGAAGAACAAGAGAGCAGAAAAAAAACGTACGAAAGAAAAAAGAAAAGAGGAGAAAAACAAGAGAAAGAACAGAAAAGAAAGAAAAAGCAGGAAAAAGAGAGAGGAGAAAAACAAGAAAAAGAAGAAGTCCCATATCAACAAAAGAATCAAAAAAGAGCAAAAAGAAAACAGAGAAAAGAACAAGAAAGATAAAAAAGAGAAACAGGAGAAAAGAAAAAAAGCAAAGACAAAAAACGAAGAACAAGAATAAAGAAGAGAGAACAAGAAAGAAGAAAAGAAAAAAGCGAGACAAAAGGAAGGTTCCAAAAGAACGCGAGAAAAGAAAGGGACCACGAAGTCGAGGGGAAAAACCGAAAAAGAGTTTCAAAAAAAAAAAGGTCGGAAAAAGGAGAAGAGAAGGGTCAGAAAGAAAAAGAACAAAACAGAGAAGGCGAAGAAAAGAGAGATAAAAAAACAAACAAAAAAATGTAAAGAAACAGAGAGAAAAAACAAAGAAAAGCAGAAAAAGAAGAAAACAAGAATGAAAAGACAAGAAAGAAAAAAGAAGCAGAAGAACGAGAGAGAGAAAAAGAGGAAGAAGCAGAAAAAGAAGAATCAAAAAGAAAGACAAATAAGAAAAGAAAAAACAAGGTTGTTAAGTAGAAGAACAAAAAAGAGAGAAGAAAAAGAGACAGAAAGGAAAACAAGTAACAAAAAAATAAAGAATTAGGAAAAACGTACGAAAAAAAACGAGTTCACTAATTGCATATAATAAAGTGATCCATAAAAAGAAAGACGAATCAATGACATATGAAAGAAATATTTCCGGCAAATACACAATCCTATAAATAAAGAATTACGTAATAGAAGAAAGACAAAAGAAAAAGACGAGTCGATGCAGAACGAAAAGGAAAGAAGAAATCAAGCGGAGAAAAAGTCAAAGAGATGGAAACAAACCCCCCCCTCCATAAAGAGAGGAAAAAAATAAGGAAAGAGAATAGAGAAAAGGTGATCGACAAAACAAAGAAAAATGAAACAAAGAATGAAGCAAAGGAAGAAGAGAGTCCCCAAGCAAAAGATGAAATCAAAATCGATGCAGCACAGACAATAGACTAAAAAAGACAGAGGAAAAAGGAAAATAACCCAAAAATTGAGAGTTCAAAGAAAAGACAGGAAAGGAAAAAGAAGAGAAATCAAAATGAGAGAGGAAGAAAAAACAAAGAAAAGAAAAAGCAGACAGAGAAAAAAACAGAAAACAAGAAGAGAAAAAAGAAAAGAATCTAGTAGAAAAAACAAAGAAAAGACAAGAAAACAAAAGATGAAATCGAAAAAAGAAAAGAGAGAAAGAACAAACAAAAAATAGAAAAATTAAAATAAAGGAAAAATCAAAACAAGAAAAAAGAGTAGACAGACATAAGGAAGATAAAGGAAAAAGAGATGGAAGACAAAAAGAAAAGAGGAGAAGTCAGAAATAAAAGAGGTTCGCAATAGAGAGAAAGAAAAATAGAATCAGAAAAAGAAAAGAGAAGGGAGGAACGAGAAAGAGACGACAGAAAAAAGAATGATCAAAAGAACAAAAAGCAGAAAAACAAAAAGAGACATAAATTACTGAAAAAAGAAAAAGCAAAGAGAAAAATACAAAGAAAGAAACAATGAAAAGAAAAAAAACAAAGATAAAAAAAAAAAAGAAAAAAATGACAGCGTTTACTGCGAACAAAAAAAATCAATTAACATATAATATAGATGGAAAAAAGGGCCCAAGCCCCGTCCAAGTTCTAAGATAAAAATACGAGAGTAAACCCTCACGAAAACGCAGAAATAACAATCCACACCAGAACGAAAACTAGGAGAATTTAGGTAAGCCTACAATCTTTTATACACCTGTTAGTAACAAAGAAAAAACGTTCTTGTATACAATATAGTTAAATAGAAAAGACCCCGCAAGGTACCAAAAAGTCGAATGCCAAAGAATAAGAAAGTGAAAAACAACGAGAGAGACAAAAGACAACCTTCTCAAAAACGAAATCCATACATAGCACGCGAAAGATAAAAAAAGAGAGCACGAAATAAAGAGAAATAAAACAAGATCGAGAGATCCAATAGAAAGAAAGGAAAGACAAAGGGTTCGAAAAAACAAAATCGAGAGAAAGATCTAATAAAAAAAGAAAAAACACCCATAAGAAGAAAGTTCTCAAAGAAAGAAAGAAAACGAAAGGTCGGAGTGAAAATAAAAAGAACAACAAAGAGATAAAAAAGGGAGAAGACAAAGAGCCAACCTCTTTGCAAGAAACCAAGAAGCAGAATGCATCCAACTTCTTACGATTAAATCCTTAGGCTAACTAAAAAAAAGTACTAGAGGATTTATTTAACCAGTACTAAAAGCTAACAGCAAATCTAAAGCCTAACATCATCGGCAAGGCATTTCAGAGTAGTCGGAACGTCAACTAAAACATACATTACGTAAATGACCCATACATCAGACAAAACCCAAACTAAAAAAAGAAAAAGCAATGAAAAAACAATCAAACAACAAAGACAATACAGAGAAAACGAAAGAATCTCACATAAGGAGATTACCGACTAGCACAACAAAACTCGTGTAGTAATCAAATACTACTACAATGTAAGGAAAGAGCCCGAGAACCTAATTATACATAAAAAAAATCCAACATTTCTTAAACTTACAACTTTACTACTAATTAAAATAACAAACAAAGGGAAATTCTAAACCTTCTACAAAGCCTCCCAAAGAAACAAAAATATTTTCACCTGAACGAGAATGAAGTACTCATAGTACAAAGAATCCAATAGGTTCACTTACTATATAAAACTATATAAAATAGTAAAAATTCGCCAGAAAGAGAAGTAAAATTAAGAGAACTAGAATAGAAGGGAATGAAAAGAGAAGCAGAAAGAAATCGAGAGACAAAAAAAAGAAGACAAAGAAGAAGAAAAGACAGAGGAAAAAAAGAACCAGAATCAGAGAAAAAGGAGAAAGAAAACAAAAAGAAATAAAATACAAAAAACGAGAGAGAAATAAAAAATCAGAACAAAAAGAAAGAAAAACCAAGAAAGAAAAAACCAAGAAAAGAAAACAGAAGCAAACAAAGAGAAGAAAGACAAAACAAAAAGAACACAGAAAGAGAGAGACCTAAAAGCAGGAATGCAGGAAAAAAACAAAGAAAAAACTTATGAAAAGGGAGGACCAGATAAAAAGAAAAAGAGAAGAAAAAAACTGAAACGGAAATGACAACAAACGACAACAAAACACTTCCTAAAATTCAAATACCAAAGCACCAGATCACTGCCGAAGACAACAAAATAGAAAGCTTAAAAATGCTAGAACTTACAAAAACACTTGAAAAAAAGATGCAAAGAACAAGAAAAATAAAAATACTAGTTAGATTGACGAAAGAAAGTAAAGTCGTAGGTAAAAAAATATTTAGGAAAAAGTAAATAAGTAAAAGAGGCACTAATAAAAAAAATCAAACAAAAATAAAGAAAAAAAACAAAAGAAAGCGCAAAAGAAATACAAAAAGAAATCAGAGTTATTGAAAAAACAAAAGTACTACATCTACACATAAGACTCATTGAAACCAAAAAGTCAAATATAATCAATCGAAAATTTAAATTAAATAATTAAGAAAAAATAAATAGCATAATATAGAAAAGAAAGAACATCAACAGCAAGCAACAAAAAAATAAAGAAAAAATGTATTTAAGACAAAACTAATAAGAGAAAAATAGATAAAGCTAACGAAAACAACATTACAAAGAATACCAAAAAGATTTTACAAATTGATCCAAAAAAAGGATCCTAAGGCAAAAAAAGAAAAAATAACTAAAAATAAGGAAAAAATCGAGAGATATACAAAAAAGAGAAAGAAATAGAGTAAAAAAACAAGATATGATATATAACAAAAGAAAGACACAGAAAGACAGCTAGACCAACAAAAGAAAATAAATAGAGATAGGGAAAAACATAATGGAAAAATAGAGCAGTTAATCAAAAAAGAAAGAGAAGCTTCCACCCTGCTGGAAAAAACTTTTGGACGACTTTGAAAAAGAAAAAAAATGATGAAATTAAAGAAGAAAGAGAGAGAGAGGGGCAACAAAACCCTAGACCGCAAAAGATCCACTCTATTTTAACAAGCAGCATTTTGAAAGAAAAATTAGGAATCATCATCAACAGCACAATATAAAACCAATCCAAAAAGTTCCTGTGGCAAATATAATACACCATAAATCAACTTAAACAAAACACAAAAATACGCTGTAAGCGAAAAAGATTTTATACATCCAAAAACGGAAATAATATATCAACTACAAAAAAAATAGAAACCCTTCGCGCAGTGTTTGAAAATACTAAAACTAAAAGAATGTTTTCCAAAAGATTTCACAAAAAACAAGAGAAAATTTAAGAAAGAGAAAAAAGAAGACAAAAAAAAAGATATAGAAGAAATACACAAAAGGACAAGAAAAAAAGGGTTCTGGAAAGAGAACAAAACAAAAAGAAAGAAAGTTGTCATTCACCCAGACTAGTCCAAATGAAAAAAAAGAAAGAGAAAAATCCCGAAAATATAACTATTCAAAAAGAAAAGCCAAAAAATAACATAAAGAACAAGCCCAACCTCATACTATGAAATTTACTCTTGGTATCCGGAAAGATCACATTCGAAAATCAGAAACAAAGAAAAAGAGAAAAAACAAGAGAAGAAGAGAGAAAAGATTCGGAAAAACAAGAAAAAGAAAGAAAAGCAAAAAGAGAAAAAACAAAGAAAAAAGAAAGCAAGAAAAAAAAAGAAAAGAAAAAGAAGGTTCCTTCAGAAAGAAAAAAACAAGAAAAAGAATCGTAGGTAAAGAAGAAAAAAAGAAAGAGATAAGAGACAAGAGGAAGAATAAAGCAAAAGAAAAAAAGGTTCTGAAAAGAACAAAAACAAGGATAAGAGAAAAAGAACGGAAAAAAAACAAAGAATACAAGAAAAAGAAAACAGAAAGAGATGAAAAAGATTACAATGAACGAAAAAAAGAAGAAAAGAAGCAGAGAGAGGAAAAAACAAGAATAAAGAGAAAGAAGTAACGAAATGAACAAGAGAAGAGAGCAAAGAGAAAAGAAGAGACAAACAAAGAAAAAGAAGACAAGTAAAGAAAAAAGTAGAGAAACAGAAGAAGACGAAAGAAAGAAGAAAAAGACAAAAGAAAACAAAGAAGAAAAGAAAAAACAAGTTCCACAACACAAAAAGGCAGAACAAAAAAACAAAAAGAAAGAACAAGAAACAAGAAAGAAGAGAGAATGCAAAGAAAGAAGACAAAGAAAAACGAGGAGAAGAAGAAAGAAGAAGACAGAAGCAGACGAAAGAGAAATAAAAGAGAGATTCAAAAGAAAGCAGAGAAAACAAACAAGAAGAATTAACCCATATTAAATTCTATGAAAGATCTAGTATAAATATAAATAGATAAATGATACTATAAATATAATAATAATAATTTTCTAACAAAACAACTAGCATACTATAGTATAAATTCCTATCCTACGAGTAGTAAACTATAGGGTTGAAGGAACTCCCCTTTAGAATATTCTATGCAAGATATATAGCAACTAATAGATACAATTCTAGATAGTATAGAATGGAAAGAATCTAACAACTAGCGAACAACTATTGAATAGAACAACAAGAACAATAAAATAACAATATAGAACACGCAAAATACAATAAAATAACTAGAATACAAACAAGAACAAGAATAGACAAGACACTACAAGACAATAACATGTAAATAACATACTATAACTTATAAGAACCTAACATAAATAACAAAAAGAAACATAAAAGAAATGAAAAGAACAGTAAAGAAAGTACAAGACAAGACAGGAAAAGAAGAACTAGTAAGGAAAGAAAGTGATTAGTAGAATGCTTTAGAAAGAGCTATAGAAATACGAAACTGGTAGAAATCAAGGCTACGGAAACCCTACTAAAACTCATCTAAAACACCCCGAACAATAACAGGAATCGGGCTCTGACATAAAAAACTGTGGCATAAAGTGGACAACAAATTGGATCCAAAGGAGTTCCAATTATTTGATCCATATTTTATGGGTTTGACTCTGAAAATGACAAAAAAGGGCCCTACAGAATGGACAAAACATGTCAAAATAGAGAAAGATTTCTGACAAAAGAGACTTAAGTACAAAAGCATCTAAAGCTCTGCTTAAAGCAGGGAAACTTCCCAATGGAGAACAAGGTCTTCTTTTTTCTTAGTCCCAGTCTTTTGCCGGTAGTCCTAATAATACATAAAAAAGAGACAAGAAAAGAGGAGAAATGTAGAGAAAGAAGGCAAAAGACATCATTCCAAAAAGCATAAGATTTTCCACGAAAAACGGATCTCAAAGTAGACAAACAAAACTAGTTCCAAAAAATGCCATTATTTTATTTCTATTTTATGGATTTCATTCTGAAAAAGCAAAAAGAGAGCTTCCAATATTTCCACAAAAGTCGTCAAAAAACAACACAAAAAATTAGGAACCCAGTTTCCTTTTGTTTTAGGAAACACGCCTAAAACAAGAAGAAGAGGAAGACCGAAAATAGCCAAGGAGAAGAGCACAAGCATAAAAAACAAGAAAGAAAGCAAGAAACGACCCGGCGCGGAAGTCCTCACTCTTAAGAACCCATGAATACGAAAAAGCTCACAGCGGAGGAAGAACGAAAAGATAAAAAAAGAGAAGCCAGAAATTTGATAACAGAGAGAAAAGGAAAAGAAGCTAACTAAGGAGAGAAAGAAGCTACCCTTTAGGATTACATTGTTTTAAGGAAAACGGAAAGAACTGTCCACTATCGAAGAAAAATAAGAAGTGAAGAGCACGGAGGAAATTTAGAAGGCTAGAGAAAAAAAGAAAGAAGGCAAAAAGGGCAAAAGAAGACAGAAAAAAAGAAGGTTCGGAAAGAAAATGAAAGAAAGTTCCCAAAGGGAAAGCTCAGAAAGACATTCAGGAAAAAAGAACAAGGTTTTAAAAAGCAGCTAAAAAGTAGACACAAAACAAGTTCAAAAGTAAGACCAAAAAGTGCGTGTTGTCCTACAATGAAAGATTTGACACAAAAACAACTGTCAAAAAGAAGTCTCAAAATGTGTAATTATTTTTGATTACAAAGTAAGGATTTAGCTCTGAAAAACACAAAAAATGACCTTACAAAATGGACATATTTGAAACAAAATAAGAACCTATCAACACAAAAAAACAAAAGGAGAATCCGTGCCTTCTATATTGAAGCAATCCGTAAAAACAAAATACACAAGAAAAGAGAAAGAAAAGAAAAGAATCGGAGAAAGAGAACACAAAAAAGAAAAGCACAAGAACAAAAGAAATGGAGAGAGGTGCCTGGATTCCTTAGTCTATTTAGGCACAAAAGGAAAAACGAAAACACCAAAAGAGAACAAAGAAAGAACAAAGAAAGAGAGAGGAAATACAATATTCTCCGTAGCCCGAGCCCGCTCCTCCAATTTAGGACAACCAAAACACCAAAAAAGAACAAAAAAGGAGAAGATCGAAAAGTGAACTACAGAAAACCAATCCCTAAACGAAGTCTTCCTTGGATTCCATTTCTTATCCACGAGAAAAACCCAGGGAGAGCAAGAAAAAACAAAGAAAACAAGAGCAACCCACCTTCAAAGTATCTTTCTGCCTTCTATCTATGTTCTAAAAACTCCTAAACCTTTTGAGAGCCTGGGAACATTAGAATTCTTGAGAAGTTACCTCTAGAAAGTTCCTCTTTATTTAATAAAATAGGGTTCTTTTGCTTTTGCTAAATCTATTTCTTTACATACAGAACGGTAAACAAAAACTGCAAAGGATCCTCCAAAAATAGGACAAGAAAGCGAGATAAGTTTTAGTTCTAGAAACTCCTGCATTAAAAAGTTTTTTACATTTAGCGAGACAAGTATTCCCGGGCCACCGTGGAAACTCCTCAACCATGCAGTCATTTCAGGAAAACCAGAACTTCCAAAGAAGAGAACTGCAGAACATGAAACCAAGGAAAAGCAGATAACAGAAAGAACAAGAAGAAAAGCGAGGAAAGAGAAAAAAAGAACAAGAAAGAGAGCAAGGAGAACAAGAAAGATAAGCACGAGATTTCCATAGAATAGAAAGAGAAAAGAAACAAGAAAAGCGAAGAGAGAAGAAAGAGGAGAAAGAGAAAACCATTATTCCAAAAATGCATAAGATTTTCACAAAAAACGAACAAAAAAAGTAGACAACAAAAACATGCAAAACTAGTTCCAAAAAATGCATGTTTTTTTAGGCCTAAAAAGAAGGATTTGACTCTAAAAACGACAACAAATGACTGTGCAAAATGAACACAATATTTCCACAAAAGTAGTCCAAAAACAACACAAAAAACAGAGGGAAAAAGGGTTCTTAATGTTTTTTTTAATCCTCGATGAACTACTAGAATAGACGAAAAAGGGAGAGGAGAGAAAAAGAAGAGAGAATAAAGAAAAAAGGAATCAAAAAGAAAAAGAGTTCCCTCAAAAACGAGGAAAAGAGAAAGACAGAAAGAACAAAAGAAAAAGAAGCCCGAAAGAAAGAGGAAAGCAGGTTCACAAAGCAAAATGAAAGAAGCAAAAGAAGAAAAGCTTTTGCACAAAAAACGCAAATACACAAAAAATGGGCTAAAAAAGGCAAGTATTTTTGACCTACAAAGTAAAGATTTCACTCTAAAAAAATGCACAAAATGACCGTGCAAAATGAACATGAAAAAAAAACAAGTACAAAATGATACACATTTCGGACAAAAAAAAGGAAATTACGAACCTATTCCAAAGTCTTCTTTACTTTTGCCATGAATTCAAAAAAACTAAGACAACAAAGAAAAAGATCTCCCTCCATAATAATAATAAAATGGAAAAGAAGACAAAAAAATAAGAGAAAAAGTTGTCGTCCATTTAGCAAATGAAAGAGACAAAATAAGAGGAAAAACAAAAGAGCTAAAGGAAGAATTCGTTGTTGTCTATTTCTAGAAAAAACAAGATCGAAATTCTACTATTTTTCGTTGTCGTACATTTACTCTCCTCTTCTCATTCTAGCTTTTGTTGTCGTTCATTTAGCAAACGAAAGAGGCAAAACAAGAGAACTAAAACAAGAGTTCGTTGTCGTCTTTTTTTCTTACTACTTACAAAAAGAAAAGACCTACTACAAAAAGAGCTCTTTTGGTTGTCGTCTATTTCCCCGCTTCCCATTCCACCTAGCTATCTCTCTTTTTTCCCTTTTTTTGTTGTTGTCGTCCATTTACTTTCCCACATTCTAGAAATATCCCTTTTTTGTTGTCGTCCATTCTGTCAATCAACAGTCTTTTCTTATTTTTTTTGTTGTCGTACATTTAGGAGTCAAAGAGACCAAGAGACAAAACAAGAATCAAAAGAAGAGAAAAAAACAAGCAAAATAGAAAAAGGAATCCAAAAAAAGAAGAAACAAAAAAACACAAGAAAGAAAAGTCTCCACGAATAACATAAAGACAGAAAAAAAGGAGAATTCACTCAGTCAGGACCCCTGGCGTATATAAAGCAGAATCCAAACCCGCCCGGCGAGGAAAGAAAAAAAGGCAACCAAAAAGAAGCAGAAAAAGGAACAAGAGGAAAGAATCAGAACAAGAAGAATAGCGTATAGAAAGAAAGAAAGAAAAACGGCAACCAATCCACAATGAACAGGAAAAAGAGTCCCCTTACGCACAAGAAAGAATGAACAAAAACAAGCAGAACAAAAAAGAACAAGAGGAAAGAATCAAAAGAAAGAAGAGGAATCCAAAAGCATAAGAAAAGAGACAGAGAGAGAGGAGAGAAAAAAGAAAGAGAGAGAGAGAGAGGAGAAAAAAAATAGAGAGAGGAGATAGAAAGAGGAAAAGAAGAGAACATAAAGAAGAGACAAAGAAATCCCAAAAAGAAGACAGGGAAAAAACAAACAAAGAGAAAAGACAGAAAAGGAAAACAGAAAGAGACAGAGAGAGAGCGAGAACAAAGAAAAAGAGAGGAGAAAAAGAAGAAAGAACAAGAGAAAACAAGAGAAAGAACCACAAGAAAGAAAAAACAAGAAAGAAGACAAAGAAAAGAAGAGAGTAGAAAAAAGAAAGAGATCAAAAAGAACAAGAGAAAAAGCATTTACCTAGCTAGAAAAATATAATCACAAGGAAGCAGAACTATGGAGGAGGACTGCAGATAGCTAGAGAAATTGATTTAAATGTTATTGAAATCCAATCTGACTCTAAATTTGTCATCTCTTGTTTTGAAACATAGTAGATCTGGCAGCTACAAACGCTCCTCAAGGAAACAAAGGAACTGATGGGCAAACTTGAAAAGGTCAAACTTTCGTTTGTGAAGAAAATGAAGTCGCAGATACCTTAGCCAAAGAAGGACGAAAGAAATCTTTTGTAAATGCTGGAACAGTAGACTTATGCATGCATTCTATTTATAGTACTAGTTATATTTCGAATATTTGCCCTAATTGGCTTGATGATGTAGTCCGTAAAGACTCTTGTAGCTCCGTCCGCCATGGCGGTTAATTAATCTAAATCTATTATTTTCTCGTCAAAAATTTTTACGGGGTCCTTTTCTGTTGTTTTAAGGCCAAGGTATTGATAGAATATTTGCTTTTTAATTTATAATAGAATAATTTGATGTGTCTAAAAAATCTTAAGTAAAATAAATGTATTCAATATCTGAAACGGCCCAATAACTACACCAACATACTAAACTCATGAGTTTGAATTTTGCAAACGAAATGGTACTTGTACTTTCTAAACTCTTTAAGTGAAATATTTCTGTCCTAGATCTTCTTAAAATAACCTCTTTTACGGATCCTAAAGCAAAACCTATCGTATAGGAAATCCACTACACTAATAATTTCTTTTAGGTTAACGACAACCTATGCACTTAACCAGAAAACGAACTGTCACAACTGGGCCTATCACGTAGACCTCGGCGACTCCCTACAGCGTTTTTTGCTAAAAAAACTAAGCTCTACTTAGGAATAACCCATCTTCGTCTGGTGTTTTCTAAGGAAAACCCGCCTTTAAAGAATCGACATCGCAAGGACTTTTAATCTTCCCTAATAAATCCAAAATGTTCTGGGAAAAAGCGGGTTCGGACTAAACCATAGAGAGGGAAAAATCATTTGTCTGACCTTTTACTCCCTACTCTGATTGAGCACCACGACCCTTACGTTCCCGACCCAAGAGCTCCCTAGATAGGAGGGAGAGGATTGTCAAGTAAAAACCTAAAAATAGATACTCGAGTTGCTTGTTATAAAATTAGATAATTTTTAGTAAAAAAAATTAGAATTCTAATAATCGAAAGAATATAAAAATAATATATTATATATATATATAGATCTTTAACATAAAGCATAGAATTCAAGTATAAAAATATATAGTATACAACAAAACAAACAAAAGAAATCCGCCTAAAAATGAGTTAAAACACAGGTCGGGAAACCTTATAGCTTTAAAATTCATTGAATGTGCAATTAATTTATTATAAACAAGCAACCCCAAAACTTAAGAAGAAAACCCATGACACAGGGCATAAAAAAAAAGAAGGCAAAAAGAAAACTGGTGATCTTAACAAGGAGTTGCTAAGAAAGTATTTGGGAAAAGAAGCCTTTTCTTACAAGCTAGATCGAAAATCTTTAAAATAAAAACCAAAGCTATTTAATAATAATAAACAGGGATAAGACTTAGTTTAGTAAGGTTATAATAAGCTTTGAAATTTTTAAAGTCTAATCTTTTCCTTTATTATTATTACACTGTTTGAAAAACAGCAGGGAAATGACATGAGAGAAAATTCGATCTCCATGCAAAAAAGAAGATTCTGCAAGAACGAGACTTTCCGTTAGGTCGAAGGAGAGAGGAACAGGAGCAAACAAATAAAGAAGAGAGATCCCAGACTAAAACAAAAAGAAGATCAACAACAAAAACAAGGCTTTGTCCTTCAAAGGAGTCCCTTGGCAAAGAAATACCCACTATTCTCACTCAAGGATCTCGCCCCATTTTACGGAGCAGATTCAAACAGTGTCACGGAGTCTTTTTGAACCTTTTGCTTTTTTTTTTTTAAAGAGATCCTCTTGCTTCAAACATTAGTCCAAGAGAAAAGAAAAGTGACACGGATGCGAAGAGAGGAGACAGGGGCATTGGTAAAAATCAGTTGCTTGCAATAGAAATGAAAAGGACGGGCACCGGGTAATCTAGGAGAAAAAAGCCATTGCAAAGAGAACACAAACAAGAAGGTCACAGAAAAAAACAATAAGAGAAAGAGATTGCAAGACAGGAGCCAAAAAGAGAAGATAGTTGCGTGTCACAGATAAGTTCAAAGACTACAGAAAAGAGAGAGGAAGAAAAATAAGAAAGAAAGAGAGAGAAGCGAGCGATAGAAGGGATAGACAAGGCAAGAGAATCATAGAAAACGAATCAAAAAAAGAGAGAGAGCAGAAAGAACAAGAAAAACATAAAGAAAGAGGAAATTTTATTGTTGTCACACATTCCTACTTCATTGCGTTCTTGCTTGTTTTTATGCTTCTTTTATTATCGTCCATTTCCTCAAATTCAAATAAAGAAACACAAGATTCGAAAATCATAGAAAGAGAAAAAACAAAATCACGTTGTCGTCCGTTCTCCAGGAACTGGAAGGAAAATAAGAAAAGAACCATCCACTAATTGCGTATAGAATAGAAAAATGAGACAATAATTACTTATAGACATATATTAAGAAATAAAGCAAAAGAAAGAAAAAACCTTACACATATTGGGTATAGAAAGTCTAAAATGTGAGTCACGAAAGTCAATACCCAGAGAACGCGAAGAATTCCGAGCTTTGCGTATATAAGTAAATGAATGAATGAATGAATGGGGGTCATATAGTAAAATCTCCATCTCCAAGGGAATACTGTCATTGCGTATAAAAAGTCAAAAAAGGATCCGGGGAATTGTGCCGAGAAAGTCTACCAAGGGAGAAATGCAGGGCAGAAAAGAAAAACAAGATACAAACAAAGGGGGCGCGTAGAATGGACTAGAAAAATCTACCATCGTAGAACCTATGTCATATATAAAGGCGCTAATACAATGAATGTGATCGAAGTCGGGGCCTGGAGAAAGATCGAAATCATTGTCTCTAGAAAAAAAGATAAGAGAAGAAGCCCATTCTCACACTATATAATCCGTCAATGAAAGCGCCCAAAGGAAGATATTATTTTGGGTGAAGCAGTTCTCGTCGAAAAGCTTACAAGAGGATATTGTTTTATTCCGAGCCAACCAAGAATTGGTTTAAGGACTATGAAAAAACAACAACTTCCTTCCCACTCCGTGTGGACTTCCTTCTAATGCATTCCATTTTACGCCATGCCATACGAAAAGAAGAAGGAAGAGGAATGTCAAGCAAGAGCAGCTTTCTGCGGAAGTCTGGGTTTACTACTAAGTAAGAGAAATTCTGCTAAGATTTCAGGGAAGAAAAGACAGAACAAGCACCAAATTGAACCCTTCCCTGCCACGCCACTGCGAAAGAACTAAACTCTGTAACTTAGTAACTCAACCTCTGTCATGCAAGAACCCAAATGTCCCTTGTAATCTAGCACAACCCCAATCCATTGTCACCTACCGAACAACCCGAACTCTCTCACTTAGTGAAAAAGAATTCTTCCTAAAATCAGAAAGAAAACAAAAGTAAGAACTAAATAGAAAGACCCCAAGTCTCCAATGAAGAATGAGTCTACTAAAATAAAACTTAGAACCCTCTTTCCAAGCCCGATAAAGAATACCCACTCCCTACTTTAAAACCCAGGAGCCTGGCACCAGACCTTGGTCCAAACCTATACCATAGGCGAGCAAAACGGGCCAAAGGTAAGGAACGAATTCATGCTTAAGTGGGAAGACAGAAAGAGAACGAAAAACTAGTAGGCGAGTTACGCCAAACCAGTGCCGCAACTTCAAAGACCCGAAATCCTAAGAAAGTCCTGTCATTCTGCGTTGACTGGAACATACAACAGGACCCACGGATAACGCCCAAAGTAAAGGAAGGGAAAACGATAGACGATTTCGGAAATCCAAGCAGGAAATCTCATTCCAGGAGAAAAAAATGACTAATGAAATTCCAAGAGAAAAATAATAAGAGAGCAGATCTTATTCCATTCGAGCAGATTTCCCTTTTAGCAGATGCCATGAGATCGGAGCAGCGGATCTAATTACGAGGAGAACATAAAATACGATTCCAAGCAAGGGAGAAGAAGAGAACCGGAGACAGGGAAGGTAACAGAAGATGATATGAGAAAAGAAACCATAAAAGAAGATTCATTCCATCCATGCAGAAGACAAGAGAGAAAGTTGCATGTAGGCTCTACCTGCCTCGAACACTTCCTACATACAGCTGCCTCCCATGTCAAAGACTCTGGGCCCACTTCAAGAACCGAACGAAAGATCAAGATATTCTTATTTTATAAAAAGAGACAAAAAGAAAAAACAAGAAACCATAAAGAAGAAAGAAATATTGTTCGATAGAAAAAAACAATAAAAAAAGAGAAAAAGACAGAAACAAAGAAAAAAGAATTCCAACGCAAATAACAAATAAACGGACCAGAGAATTGTGTAAAGCAACCAGACTAGGGCTGGGAATTGCGTAGAGAGTTTGATTTCCGTGAATTCAGGGGTCGGGGAGTAGAGAAGAGAACCAGAAAAGAGACGGAATAATAAGGAGAAAGAATAGAAAGCAAAACAAGGAATAAACAACAGATAAAGAGAAGAATTAGAGAGCAGAAGGCCTTTGATAAGAGAAAAAGAGGGAAAAGCATGAACTGCCAAACCTATATTATTTACAATAAATTCTCTGACACGGAACGCGGATCAGGGCAAAAGGGAGCAAGAGCGAAGATCAGGGAAAAATAGTACAAGTGAGCGGAAAAAGTGAAAGAAGAACAAGGAAGCCAGCCTGCGAACAGAGAGTCACAAGGCAAGATTCCACTTCCCAACTTCGTATCTCAGGGCCCCTACTAAACGAACAAAGAAAGAAAAAGAAGGGTCGGAGAAAAAACAGAGAAAAAATCAAAAAACAGAGAGGAAGAAAGAAAAAGAATAGAAAGTAAAAAAGGAGAGACAGAAAAAAGACAGAGAAGACGGTATAAACCAGACTTCACTCTGGCAAGGTCTCCATTCCAACAACCCTGGGATCGCGGCAGAGAAAAGAAAGAAAACAGAAAGAAAAAGGGAAACCCAACCCGGACCTACGGAAGAGTCCCTGACTACAGCAGAGATCGGAGCAACCAAAGCTTTCCTTTGATGATTCTAAACCCTGTTGGGAAGAACAAAAGAGATACTAGGACAAAAAGAGAGAAAGAAAAGGGACTCCGTAAGAATCAGAGACAAAGGAGAGACCTATCGCTACTACTAGAAATTACTACACAGAGACAGAAAACAAGGATAAAAGCCAGGAGTCCTTGTGATCAAATAGGAAAAGGATCTGAAAGAAATCTATAGAATAGATAAGAAAGTTCTTCTTGATTGAAGATTGTCATAGTCATAGAAACCTAGAGTCTATAAAATAAGTAGTAGTGGCTCCTCACAAGTTTCTAAGGGAAGATCTAACGTGGTCTTCGCCAATCGATGTCTTCATGCTGAATGCTTTTAGGTGTTTTGTGGGACTAAGTAACATTTTTTAGATCTAGAGTTGTTTTATCATTTCCATTTGTGAAATCCTTTTCTCAACTTCTCTATCTGAATAATACAAGTGACTGGTAATTCTTTTGAATCTCTAGATCTTAGGTTTAGTGCAGGTACAAATAATCCTCTCAGAAATGTTTATGAATTAAGAAAAGTCAAATAGACGGTTTTGCATAAAAAATCTTACATTTCCTTTTGTTAGATTATAATTTCTGAATTGTCCCTTATTTTGGTAATTTGACTTCGAGATTAGCTCAAGGAAGCTCTCTAACATCATTTTTATCTTTTTTTTAGTGTCATTTCTAGGAAATGTTTTAGTTTTAGTTGTAGATATATCTGTCACTTCTTTGGAAGTCGACCTTAGAACACCGGCTTTTTCTCTGTAATAAGAGAGTGAAAGGAAGGGAAATCTATAAGAGTATAAAGGGAGTAAGAAATCAATCCGCAGAAATAATACTTCCACCATAACAAACTAGGAAGGGGCCCTCTGAGAAAGAGGGCAGGGAGTCCTCGAGGAGAACAGTTCAACAAACTGGACGGGAAAATCAAAACCAAGAAATACACTTCTCGAACTTAAGAACTTAACAAAACTTTTTAACTACATCGAATTAGAAATGCATTTACTTCGAACTTATACATAGAATTTAGATATAAATGAAAACTCCATTCTAATTAATAGTTGATATTTAGTCAAGAAATAATTTATTAATGATATCTAATAGAATACAGTCTATGAACTACTGACCAAGAATATTCATATAGTTATAAACAAGTAGAAACAATAAGAGAAAGTAAATGGTTGAGTAACCAAGTGATGAAGATCTATTTTATATACTATACTAGAATTTTCTTTCATTACTTTTTTACTTCACCTTAACAATTCATAAATTGACTTAAAAAAACCTTAATAAGTAAAGCCAAAAGAAAGAGATTCAAACGTCTAAATATAGAATGCAAAGATGGGGTACCCGGGGTGGCGGAGGGAAACTCGTTGAGGGCTGCGGAGTCGGGAACCTCGCTTAAGAAGGTAAAGGATCAGAAAAGAATAGGAAGAGGGAGATAGATAAAGAAGAAGAAGAAATGGAGAAACCTGGAGGATAAGAACAAACTAACAAGAAAGGTAGAAAGAATAGGTGAAAGAGTAGGGCATCCGCCGGACTATAACGGCAAGAACGAGTCTAACAGGCGATGACCACCGACCAGCTCTCTCTTCTCTCTCTCGCTCTTTTCGAACCTTCCCTCTGTTCTTCCTTATTCTTTCTTTTTCTATCTCTGTCTTCTTCTGATTCTCTTCTTTCTCTGTATTCCTATTAAGACTCTTCTCTCTCTGTCCGATTTCTCTCTTTCTCTTTTTTCTGTCTTATTTCTCCTCTTTCTTTTCTCTTCTATCTCTTTGCCCTATTTCTATGGATCTTGGATTCTGTCTCTATCTGCCCGATTACTGTCTCTTTGTTTTTTGGCTTTTTTTGTTTTCTTCTTGCTCCTTGTCTCGGGGATCTCTGAGGATTGACAAATTTCTGGCAAGTGAAGAGAAAGAAGAGAGGAAGAAAAGAAGACAGAAAGAGAGAGAAAAGAAAAAACCAAAAAAAAACAAGAACAGAAAGACAGAGAAGAAAAACAAGAAGAAGAAAGAGACAAGAGAAAAAGAAAGCTAGAGGCAGGAAAGAAAGGAAGAAGAATAAGAAGAAAGAAAAGACAGAGAGAGAGGAGAGAAGTAAAAGAATAAAGAGAGAAAGAGCAAAGAAAAAGAGATAGAAGAGAAAAGAAAGAGGAAAAAAGTTAAGAAAAAATCCAATCCAAAAGAAAAGAGAGAGAGAAAGAACAAGAAAACAGAAAGACAGAGAAAGAATAGAGAAAAGACAAAGAAAACTTACACTAAACAAAACCAAAGAATTTCACCCGGGATTACAGCCCTTTTACTGTATTTGAAGCGCATAGTTGAAATGCAAAAAGAAAGAGAAAAAAACGTCAACTACGAAAAACCAAAGAAAAACATATACCGCTTGTGATTACACCTTAAAAAAAGAATTTCGCATGTTTTAAGCACATATTGGAAATTGAATAAAAAAGAAATATAAAAAGAGCAGCAAGAAAACAAGAAGAACCAGAAATAGATATCATCAGAGAAAGAAAAAAGTGGAGAAGAAGAAAGAAGCAAAGACCAGAAGAAACAGACAAAGAAGAAAGAGAAAAAAAGATAGATAGAAAAAGATAGATAGAAAAAGAAAGTGAGAAACAAAGAAGACAAAAAAAGAAAAGAAATGTCATAACAAAAAAACAAAGGAAACAAAAAAAGTTCCAGTCTGAAAAGAAGCGAAACAAACAAAAAGACGAGAAAAAGCATATGACAGAGAAAGAATCAAATACGATAAGTATTAATCCATTGATTGCGAACAGTGCCTTTTGTTCAAAAGACCCGCGGAAATATGAAAAATCTCGATAACTATAAAGAAACCCGTGGAAAACCACACACTTAGGCCCAAAACAACCAGAAAAGACAGAAAAATTAGGATATTTAACCCAAAGGATCCCTGTAAACACAAAACAAGGGGTGTAGACCAGAAAAAAACACAGACAATAAAAGGACCCAAGACACTAATGCAAGTTCCACTTTAACAACAAAGCAAAGCGGAGAGAGCAGAAAGAAAAACAAAAAAAGAGGAGACTAAAGAAGACAAGAGAATCAGAATAAGAGAAATAGAAAAAAGAGAATAAGAAAACTAAGAAGAAAAAAAAGAGAAACAAAAGAAAAAGAATTCCAAGGAAACGGAGAAGAAAAAGCAAAAGACAAACAGAAAAAGAAAACAAAGGAAAGAAAAAACAAAAAGAGAAAAGACAGGAAAGAAAATGGAAAAAAAAGGGCCAGTAAAGAAAAAGACTCCTGAAAAAACCCAAATAAAAAAATAAAAGAGATAAAAAAGAAGAGCATATAGAACAAAAAAGCAAAGAAAAACGTAAGAACCGAAAGAAAAACAAAGAAAGAGGGAAAAACAGAAGACAGAAAAAGCAAGAAAAGATTTGCGGATAAAAAAAATTTAGACAGTCATCGAAAAAGAGAATGATAGAATTGCATATAAAAATAGAAAGCGAGTAATCTAACTACCAACCCACTCGCTTAAACAAAGATACACCAGAAAGAATCCTTGAATGGAATAGACAAAGAAAATGTAAGTGACAGAGGAAATGCGGTAGATAAGGAAAAGACACGAGCAATGAAGTACACGAAGAAAGGTATGAAAGAAAATTCCATAAAAAAGAACGGGCGGCAGCTAAAAATAAAAAGGAATTCCATAAATAAAAAAATATCGAGGGGAATGACGTATAGAAAAAAGAAGATACGAAACAGAAAAATTGAATTAAATAAAGAGAAAAATAAACAAAAAGATGCAAAACAGACGACAGAATGCTTATACGCAAAAGAAAGCCGGAAAAGAAACCTTCTTTACCAACAAAGAAAATCAAAAAAGAGAGAAAGAGAATAGAGACGAAAAAGGAAAGAAAAAATAAAGTAGAGAACAAAAAGAAAAAACAAAAAAGAAGAAGAAGAGGAAGAGAGGATAAAAACAAAGAAATAAAGAAGACGAAAGAAAGAGAGAACACAAGGAACAACAAGGAAAAAACAAACAAAAAAGTGTGAAAGAAAAAAAAAAAAAAGAAAAAGCAGAGAAAGAAAAAAGAAGAACTGAGAAAAGAACAAAAAAATTCTAAAAAAACATAAAAACAAAAGAAGAAAACCAAAACATAAGAAAGAAGTAAAAAAGAGAATAATAAAGACAAAGAATAAGAGAAAAATAAGAGACAAAAGACGAGAGAGAAGAACAAAATAAATAAAAAGAACAAGAAAGAAAAAACGATAAGAAAAAAAGAAGACAAGAAAGAGAAGGAGAGAAAAAAGGCAAAAAGAAAAAAATTAGAGAAACAAAAAAGAGAAGAATCCCTGCGAAAAACTCTGACAGGATTTGATAACAAGGTTAGGAAAGAAAATAATCAGAAAAAACTTCAAAAAGAAGAAGAGAGAAAAAAAGACTGCGCAACAAAAAAATAAGATAAAGAACAGAAAACAACAAAGAAAGAAAGAGAGAGAATCCGAAAAAGCATAAAACAAAAAGAAGGAACACAGAAAGAGAACAAGAAAGACAAGAAGAAAAAGAGAAAGGAAAAAATCTGGCAAAGAACAAAAAATCCACTTCGAACTTTCGATCTACCAGTCTCACTATGAAAGAAATGTTAATCAGAATGAGAAATACTTCTCCTTGTGCGTCTCTATTCTATCCATATTTTATATACATTCTCTATTTCTCCTTCAACCCTTGCCTCTCTCTCAGCACCTGAAAGGATTCCCTTCTCTAAGCACCATTTCCCTGCGTCTAACCTGCGGAAGCAAAAAAAATGAAGAAAAAAAGAAGGATTGTGCGGAAAGAAGAAGTCCAAGAAAAATTAAGGAAAAAAGAAAATCAACAAAAAATTCCACAAAAATATAAGAATCAAAAAATAAAAGATAAGGAGAACAAAGAAATGTGAAAGAGAAAAGATTGGAAAGAAACAAGAATCAAAAAAGGAGAAAAAAGAACAAGAAAAGAAAGAACAAGAATCAGAAAGAAAGAATAAGAACAAAGAAACATAAAAAAAACAAAACAAAACAGAGTAAACAAACAGAAAGACAGTTCGGGACGAAGACGAGAAAAAGAAGGTTCCGAGGGACCAAGGCCCAGATTAAAAAAAAGAAAAGGGAAAGAAAGAACAAGAAAAAGCATCAAATAAGAAAAAAGAACAAGAGAATAGAATTAGAGAAAGAAAAGCAAGAAGCGATAAAAAAAACAATAAAACAAAGAATAATTGAGAAAATCAAAAAGAAGACGTAGAAGAAGAGAAAAAGACAAAATAAAGAAAACAAAAAGAAGATAGATTAAATAGTCATTAAAAAAATTCTAAAGATAAGTAAAGAAGAGAAGAACAACAAAGAACGAAAAAAGGAAAAGATGAAAAAGAAAATAAGAGAAAAAAGCAAATAATAGAGAAAAAAAAAAGAAACATGAAAACAAAATAGACAGAGAAGAAAGAACAGTCCCACGAAAGTAAAAAAAATAGAAAAAAATAGACGGGAAGGGAAAGAAAGAGTCAGAAAGGAGAGAAAAAAAACCTCCTTTGTGAATTACACAAAAACAGGAGCAAGGGTTTGAAGCACTTCGAATTGGAAAGAGAAAAAATGCAACTATCCAAAACACACGAAAATCAGACCGTCCTTATGATTACACATCGAGAGCACTTTTCGCAGATTGAAAGCACTTATTTAGAATTCACAAAGAAAAAGACATGATGAGAAAGAAACAGAGAAAGATCAAAAATCAGAGATTTCCAGAAAAAGAGGAGAATCAAAACAAGAAAAGAGAGCAAAAGAAGAGAAAAAAAAGAAACGAATAGATAGAGAGAAAATAAAAGAAGAATCAGAAAGAATGAGCAAAGAGAATAACAAGAATAAGAAGCAAAGAAAGAAAGAATAATCAAAGAAACAAGCGAGAGAAAAGAGAAAAAAAAGAAGAAGAGCACACAAAGAAATAGAGAAGAGATACAGAGGCCAAAGAAAAGAAGAATCAGAACAATAAAAAATCAGAAGAAAAAGAACGTCCTCTAGGCCCAAGATTTCCCACTTAGTAAAGTCTCAATAAATCTATCTCCTAAGAATCCAAGATTACCCAACCGGACTTCCCTAACACTAGATTGCATTACCTTTGGAGACCCCAACTACAAAATCTACATGAATTCTTCTCCCAACTCCAAGATGCACTCGTCCAGTTCTAGCACTCTTATTTGCTTTTTGGTCTAGGCGTTTCTTCTTCTTCCCCGGGATTCCTGTCTAATCTAGAAAATAGAAAAAGGAGTGCAAATTCTGGACCATCAGAAGGACTCTTTTCTAAAAAAAGAAGAATAAGACAAAGACTCGGAGAGAAGAAGAAGAAAAAAGACAGGCAGAGAAGAGATCGAGAGAAGAAAAGAGAAAGATAGAGAAAACACCAGTGGATAAGAAGATAGAAGAAAAGAGAAAGATACAGAGAGAAAGCAAAGAAGAGAAGGAAGAGGAAAGAGAGATCGAAAAGAAGAACCAGAGAAAAAAGAAAAACAATACCAATCAAGAAAGAAGAAAAGATTCAGAAAGAAAGGTCCAAAAGAACGAGGCCGAGAAGCGAAAAGTTCCAACGAGATCGACAAAGAAAAGACTCGGGACGAAGCTGAAAGGCCGAAAGAAAAAAAAGAAACACAAAAAACAAGAGGTGGGGAGGGGGAAAATCTCCACCAAGTACCTATAAAAAGAGTGCATAGTGTTGTGCGAATAGAAAGGGAGATCTCCATCCAAAGCCAGGGATTTCTTTCCGGAATAGAAAAAGAAGTCCATGTTTTTATTTGACAATTCCAAAGGGCTGCCTATTTTAATTTAAGGAAAAAGCAAGTCGATCAAAAAGAGGACTGGCTCATTGAACAGTTCTGAAATAAAGTATGAGTGAGGATTCCCAAGTCGCTTATGGAAGATCGAGACATAAAAGAAAACAAAAGAAAAAGAAGGGCCTTCTCCTGGATCTCCCGGACTTCTTACACAATTGAGAAGTTCTGGATTCTTTACAATTGATTTCTCACAAGGAAAAGAAAAAGCTGATTTCAAGAAATGAGAATGACTCAGAAGAAACTCTGCCAACCATAAGAACATGACTTTCCTCTCCCCGGCCTTCCCGCTCTCATTCTTCTTCTCTCTCCCACAAACACTCGGGACAAGCCAAAAACTCTGAACAAGACAAAGATATGACCAGATCTATCGATCTCGGTCTTTCTGATCCTTTTTTCTCTTTTAACTCTGTCTCTCTTTTATCTACTTTAGTTTTATCTCTCTTTTTTCGATCCCCCTTATTCTCTCTGCCATATTCTTATTCTATGTCTCTTTCTCCTCTCTTCTTGTTCTGATTGATTCTTTCCTCTGTTTCCTCGCTTTTCTTCTTTCTATCCTTTATCTCCTCTCTTTTTAAGAAAAAGAAGACAGAAAAGAGGAAACTAATTCTAGGGCAAATGGAGCAAACCCATGAAAAAGCTCCAAAACCATTAAATAAGGAGAATTCGCGTCTAGCCTAAAGACAGAGAAAAGACCGAATTATTTAGATCAAAGATAACAAAAGGACGGGGTCAAATTATAAAGATAAAAAACCGCTTCCCTGCCGAAAGCTCTTAGAAATGCTGGGAAAGAGAAAGAGTAGTGGCTAGGATCGAAGAAAGAGAAGAATAGAGGAAGACCAGGCAGAGAAAAGAGAAAAAGGAAGTTCTGAAAGAACGAGACTAAAGGGCCGAAGGAGAAAGAAGAACCAAAGCCGAGAGGCCGAAGGAAAGAGAAAAGAAGAGAGAGAAGGGACAAGAAAGAAAACAAGACAAAGAAGAAAGAAAAGGGAAAGAAATAAAGGAAGTTCTCAAAGAATGAAACCAAGAAGTCGAAGCATAAAGGAGGGAATAAAGCAAGTAGAGAAAAGATATTGAAGCGAATCTTCCACGCACATCCAGGGAGAACGAGATATGATTTCACGAGATCCTAATGGAGAATCTAGCAATATAAGGAGAATCGCAGGAAAAAAGCTAGAGAAAGAAGGAATGCCAGCACTTGCAGAATCAAATAGCCGAGGCCGCACCTTGCAAAAACCAAGGCTTTTGTTTGCCTCAAGCCCCTTTCACGATATCTACGAAGAAGAAGAAGCACACGAGATTCCTGCCTTACATAAAAGATCTGAAAACTTCAAACCTCCGATCATAACTAAGTAAAGACAATCACGAACCGGAAGATTGCCTTGAACAGAGATAACGGCATTGACTATAGCATAAAGGAAGTACCCACGACTAAAGGAAAGCAAACGAGACAAACAAAAGAGCAGAGGCTTTCAGGACACAATAGAGAAGAGAGCAAAAAGAGAAGAAGAAAGAAAAAGAAACAGAAGAGAGCAGACAGTAGAGTAGAAGAGCGGATCTCATACGGGATTGCAGAGACAAAGAAGAGCAATCAAGCGAAGGCATTCCATACATGAGATCGGATTCTATGCACGAGACAAGATACTATCCAATAGAGAAGAAAGGGAGATGCGAGAAGGAAAGCACGAGATCAGATATTTCATACCCATTCCTTGTTAACGACAGAAAATCAGACCTTCCATCACCAGACGACGGAGAAGGGACTCGGAATAGAAGTAGAGTCTATGAGACGACAGAAAAAGAGAAAGGGGCACGCAATGGAAGAAGGGGGTCTAGTCTCGAGTACAAGTATACCTGACGTGCCAACACTTCCGGCATACAGCAGCGGTCCGGCGAACACTTCCAGCATCCTCCTGCAGGTTCCAAAAAAACATGTCAAAGAACGAGAGAAGGTACCTTGTCACTGACCGACCAAAGGACCGAGCTTTGTTGTCTCGGATAGAAACAAAACAAACAGAAAAAGAAATGCACCTAAAGTCAAGAACACCTAAGAGGTTTTAGGGATTTGACATCAGCAAGCAAAAGAGAAACGGAAGAGACACAGCACAAAACAAAAAGAGCGAATCCCAGACTGGGGCGAAGCTTTGCACCGTACCCGCACAGAAAAAAACCTTTCAAAAATAGAAAGAAAAGAGAAAAACAAGATAGAAAGAGAGACAGAAAAAAGAAAGAAGAGTCGGAAAAGAAAAAGAAAAGAGAGTTAAAAAACTAAAAAAAATAGAGAAGAATCAGAACAAGAAGCGGAGAAAGAATCATAGAATAAGAAGAAAAAGAATCAGAGAAGAGAGGAGGAGAGAAAGAAGGTTCTGAAAAACCGAGACTTTTGAGTCAAAGGAGAAAAGTGTTACTATTCAATTATCCAAACTAGTGATAATATATTTAGCTTTTTCATGAACGCAGAAATACTTTCTTTAATGTACTGTTTTTATCCAATAGCTTTTTTAAGTAAATTCACTCATACAATAGACTCAAGTTCTGTTCTATAACCAAAATATGAATGTTAAGGTTTAATATTATATTATACATCTGTTCCTCGAATTTGACAATCATAAAAAGCGTTTTCTATTTACTAAAGACTTAATTTTTATTTTTCCCCTATAAACAGCTCCTTATTTTATTTAATCTCTCACTCTAGCGCCTTTACCTAAGATCGAGGGCAACCCATGTATTCCAGTAAATTTATCAGTATGGAATCCTATCCAACGGGAAATTATATATGTAGTATGTTGTATTGTCATTTACGTCCATAACTTAAACATTGCGCAAGTTCAGATGTTCCACTTTTTTATTCTTAATCTTAAAGAGACTCCTTACGAAAATCCGAGTCCACTTATTCTTTTTTCTAAAAAAAATCTTTTGGACAAAATAAGGTTTCTCAATATCTTTTTTTAATGTTTTTTAATTAATTATTGACTTATAGTATTTTTTATTTAAATGATATATAATAAATTATATAAATATAAGAAAAGACTCTTTAATAAATTGTTATATATATATGAGATAAAGTTTTTAAACTAGTGTATCCAATGCAATTCCAGTAGCCAATTAAATATTAAATTTAATTTATTTTCAAGGGGCAGGCCTAAACACAGTTTTTCTTTATAAGTTCTAATAATAATGTAAATGTATTTAAACGGGGCTGTTTTTGTTATATTTTTTAATGATTTGTTGTTTCGCGAGGTCATACAATCATAGAAAGTGAATCAAACTCGTTTCTTTCAAGATTTCCGAAACAACATATATCCATGAGCACATAAAGTTCCTGCTAATTTTCGATGAATTTGCTTTTTTAGTTATATTTTACTTTAAAATTCAAGAAATTCATTTTTATTTTCTAATGAAAAAGACTTTCTTAATTCAATAACTAAACTACGACTATCAACTTTTTCCTTGATAAATTGGAATAAAAATTCAGTAGTTCGAGTCCGCAAATTCGAGATAGTTCCTTAGCCTTTATTTAATTTAAGTAAAATGCTGGTGAATTAAAACGGAAGAAGGACTTCAAGTTCTCTTCCAGCGGTTCGTAATTAAATTGTTTTTCTAATATACCCCAAAATATTATTCAAACAAATTATAGGATATATTAAAATAAAGGCTGTCGGTTAGAAAATATTTCCAACAATCACCAAAAAGTGAGATCGGGAAAAATAAGGACCCTTCTTCCTTAAAGGTTTTTACAAAGTGACTTTATATCCATTTTTAAGCTTAATTAATTTTATTAATTATTTGTAATCAACGAAAGAATTCTCTAGTATGAAAACTAGATTGAAACTATAAAATGTGTTTTAAATAGTAATAGATAGTGTAGGAAAAAAAAGTCAAAGGAATGTTTATGTGCAATAAATAATTCTAAATTATATTGTCACAATCTTGACTTATGTACCTGATGTACCCAAAGGAAATTGCAAGTGTTTCTATTTTTTTAAAGACTTTTAATAGTAAGGTGGCGGGATTCTTGTTAAAATCCATATAGATTTTTTTTATAAACAAAAACTTCTTTTTATTTTTTAATCAAAGATTTTACTTTGTTTTTTCTTTTTATGGATCTGAAATAAGAAAAAAGAATCAGAGAAAACAAAGAAGGCAGAGAAAGAACATAAGAAGTAAGTAAGTAAGGAAGGGGAAATAAGAAGAGAGAAGAGAATAAGAAACAAATAGCAAAAAGAAAGAGAATAAGAGGGAAGAAAGAGAAAAAACAGAAAGAAGAAACAAAAGAAGAGACAAGAAAAAAGTAGAGAAAAAAAGACAAGAGCAAAAAGAAAGACAAAGAATCAGAGAAAGAGGAGAACAAGAGAAAACAGAGGGGGGAAAACAAAGAATCAGAGAAAGAAGAGAAGCAAATGGCTTAGGATAATAAGCAAAGAAATCGAAAAGAGGGAAAGTACAAAGGTTAATGGGTTCGAACCCGCATTCCTCGGTTCTCGAAGCAGACGATCTAACAAACCAGTCCAACAACCACCCCAAACCTAGAGTTTCAGAATTCCCTTTTGAATAGTAAATCGAATTCCCGTTTTGCTTAGATTCCTCTTGGATTTCTGGTCTATAAAAGAATCGAGCGAAGAAAAGACAAAGAAAAAAGCAGAAGAGCAGAGAAGAAAGAAAAGAGACCAAAAAGAAAGAATCAGAAAGAGAACGAAAGGAAAAACAAAGAGAAAGAAATCAGAGAAAGAGTTCGACGAAAGAGGAGAATAGAAAGAGAAAAAAGAAAGAGAAAAGAATCAAAAAAGAAAAAGAGAGAAAAGAGGCAAAAGAGAGAAAAAACAGAAAAAGAAAAACTTCCTATTCATTCAAAAATTGCAAGAAAAAGACCTCGCTTGTGATTTCACATTGAGAAGAATTCGCTGAGGTTTCCCACGTATCTTTTTTTGACTATTGGAAAACCACTCGAAACAACTTCCACTGGGAAAAACGAAAGCAAAAGAGACCCTGCTTGTGATTCCACGTTGACAGGACTTTTCGTTGATTTGACACGTATCTTTTCGTTTAACTACTCGAAACAACTTTATATACCCAAAACACACGACAAAAATGCCTTGCAAGTGATTGTACATTGAGAGTCCTTTTCGTCGATTTCAGACGAATAGTTTGAATTGGCACAGAAAAAGAAAGAGAGAGATAAAGAGAAAAAATAAGAGAACAGAGGGAAGAAAAAGAGAGATAAAGAAGAGAAGAAGGAAAAGAAAGAGAGAAAAAAAGACAATTAACTGACTGACTGAAAGAAGAGAGAAGAAGAGAAAGTATTCTAGAATTCTATAAATAATTCTATAATATAGTCAATTAGTCAATAAAAACGAATATATATTATATAGAAAATAAACAAAAAATAGAAAAAACAAAGCAAAAATTGGAAAAGTAGAACAAAAAAAAAAGAAGGGATAATAAAGTAGAATAAGAAAGAAACTTTAGAGAGCAAAAAAACTGCGAAAAAAATTATTCTTATCCGTAAATGTTCATAAGGAAAATTCTCACACGAATACCCAGAATAACTATATCGACTTTATTTGCTTTATTTTCAAATTCTATATAAGCCAGAATAATGTCTAACAAATTAAGATTCATAGATTTTATATAATAATTGTTAGCAAAATACATGCAGCAAAACATTAAAGGGTAGATTGCAGATAGAATATAACTCACAGGCAAGTTATAAATTAAAAAAACAAGGAAACCCTAGTATTCAAAAATATAAATAAAGAAATATATAGTAAATAGAAAAACTTTAAGAATAATATAAAAAGCAATGTATTTCTCTTAAAAAATCTCCAAGAAAATCGTATGCTGAAAAGAAAAGTCAACGAACTACTAAATAATTACGAAGTTAAAATAGGATCATTTAATTCTTGCAAAAAATATTGAAAATTCTACTTTACTTGGTGATTTATTGTACCTTTCACAAATACAAATCTATCTATGCAAAAATTAAATGTATATTTATATTACATTTTTAAAACAGACAGTCAGATATTTTGGGATGATTAAAATAAAGAAATATTGACCGTACAGACAGTCATCCCAAGGAACGCTTTAGCATGTAAAAGTAATTAGTATATAGTAGTATAGAAACAAAAGAAAGCTACAGAATTTTGTTAATTAAATTTTAAGATATATTTATAAAAGGTATACTTGTTATAGTATGAATAAATATATAATATATAAATATTTGTTAAGTACTATATTTGCCGTTAAATTCTAGCAAGCGAAAAATAACATGTAAAAATCTATAAAGTAGATTAAAAAGCAGTAAAGAAAAAAGATTTATTTTCACGAAAACTTGCTCTTGCAAAAAAAGATAGCGCTAGAATACTAGAAATTACATACATCAAGATAATTAAGTTATTGAGACAAAATCCATTTAAAAACCATCTAAAATTATCACTTTTTTCTTTTTTTGAAAAGAAAGCATTCTGGCAAAAATAGATAACAACAAAATAATTAAAAATCTATAAACTGTTAAAGTCCTTGTTTTGGTTTTCGTCCGAATCACTTAATGAAACATATAAGGTTTCATTTCTCTCGTTTCTAATAAAATAGTAAATGTTATAGTAAAAAAACAAAGACATATATAACCCGACAACGAGTGCATATTTCAAAAGGAGTCGTCCTGGTACGGTTAAGTAAGCGCGAAAATTAAGTAAAAGAGCAAAAAGCAACACCTGTCTTATGTAAATTTAATGAATCAATAATTGAAAAATATTTTGGGCTGATTCTGATAAAACAGTAAGTCCGAGATCTTAATCAAGAATAAAATTTTAGTATCCACAAAAACATAACAAAAAATATTGGTGTAATTACTAATCATAACCCGGATAAGCTATTGTGTAAGCAACTGATTTATCAGACGGAAGCCTCCACGTGGAAGATTCTTTAAATATGTAACAAAAACACTTCCAAATCAATAAGTAATTAAAAAAAATAATAAAAGAAGAACAAAAATGAGAAAGTCTGTTGCGCCGTAAAAAACACAGAATCTGAAGTCACCTTTAATGCGTGAAAAATAAGTTTCAAAAGACCTATACAGGAAATATAGTCTACTAAAAGAAAGCTTTCTTTTTCTTAATCCAACACAATATATAATAAATTTTAAAATATATATGAACATAATCAAAGACCCATCTATGTGGCTAGTTCTAGAAAGAACTTTTATTCCATAGAAGAGAATCAAATATTATTATTAAAAAAAATAAAAGAAATGTTCTACAAATAAATACATAGTAAAGAAAAAACCCAAAACAAAAACAACAGAGAAAATAAAATATACGCAAAGAAAAAGTACCCATGAAAAAAGAAGAAATCTAAATTAAAAATAAATAAAATCCGCTATAAGGGGTATTTGTATTCAAAGTAGGAATATATGCGGTAAAGTGTTTTAAATATCTTGTTATAGGAGCAGCCCTTATTAGGAAAAAGTTTCATCTATTTAACATTAATGGTCTTAAAATACGTATTTTAAGGTTTAATTTAAAATATATTTAATAATTAAAAAAAAAATTATTCGAGAGCAATTAAAATACACAAGAATATAACAAGAAAGAAAAAACTCTTTACGAAGGAGTCTGCAGAATCCTCCTGGGTGGGAATGTAAACAAGGGTTTTCTAAAAGTACCTCTGCCAAATCTAGTAGAAGTCAAATTATTATTTTAGTTTTTTTATATTTAATAAAAAAAATATCTAAAAAAGTCTATAAATTTAAATAGTTATAAAAGTTAATAATAGTTTTATAATTATAATAGTTAATTAATAAAAAAACTTGGACACGACTTGCTTTATTTATATTAATAAAATTATTATATTATAGTTACATAATTTATTCCACAGAAGCTATAGAGTATTTAATAAAGAAGAAAGAAAAGAGATAAAAAATAGTAGTGCAACTTATAAACAAGGAACGGACCAACAACAATAAAAGGAGAAAAAAGTAAAAATGGAAAAACCAGGAAAGATTCTGAGGAAAAACTACTAAAAAAATCAAAGAAATAAAAGAAATATGAATTGTTTTATTTTTATTGAGTCCCCTCGTTATTCATAAATATAATAAATTGAAAAGGTTCTTTTACGCAAATACCCATAGTGGCAAGCCTAGCCCTTAAATAAATAAAAATAGTAAGATTTCGCAAATAAATTTTTTAAAAACGAAAGATTACAGGATTCAACATTTTTTTAATTCCAACAACAAGGGAATAATTCTTACTTTTACTCTATAATGATACTTAATCAATTAAATTTATTATATAATTATAAAAAGTAATCAAAGCTCGCATTATTTAATGGAAGAAAATGCAAACGACTATAAAAAAGAGGAAGGTGTAACGAATTCACAAGAAAAAGAAAAAAGAAGGAATGTCAAAAAATAAAAAGAAAAAAAGAATCAAGATAATTAAAAAATGCGAGGTGATGACCACCAAACATAGACCAACCTTAAAACAAATAAAGAAAATAAAAAGGGACAAGGAGATAACCTACTTCAAGGAAATTAAAAATTAACAGAGCGAAAAAAACAAAAAAGAAAGAAAAGACACAGAGAAGAATGAAAAAGAAAGAGGAAAGGTAAATAACAAAAAATACAATAAAAAGAAAAAATACGGACAGAAAAGAAAGAACAAGAAAAATAAGATAAAAAAGTAGATAGAAGGAAAACAGAGAAAGACAAATCAAAGTAGAGAGAATAAAGAAAAGTGTCAAAAGCAAAGACAAACGAAAAAGAAAAAAGAAAGAGAATAAAAGACAACATCAAAAAAAGAAGAGAAACAAAAAAGAAGAGAGTCAAAAAGGAAACACATAGAATCTCAAAAGCAGATAATGATAGAAAAAACAAAAAGAAGACAAAGAAAGAAACAGAGAAGAAAGAAAAAAAGAATCAGAGATAGATAAGCAAATATAGAAGAGCAAGAAGAAGAATCAAAAATCCTTGGCAAAAGAGTGCTTTCCAAGCAAGAAAGCTCTCATAAACTGGAAATTCGAAAGAAAATTCACATAACTACGGTGTTTTTTCTAACATACAAAAGGCTATAAAGAAAAATGAAAACACATAAAAAATAAAAAATATGCCTGTCTCCAGATTAAAAAGTGCAAAGAGTTTCCCAGAAACACACTACACTAAAAATAACTAAACTTAAACATAGAAATGATTATTTCTAAACATAGAGGAATAGCTTCCGTCCGTTAAAGGCTTGGTGTACATCATACAAAAATTTTTTAAACCACGTCCTTCAAGTTGTTTTCATTCATGGATGGTAATGTCTACCACTCTTCGGTTTTCCACTGACTAAAATACGCCCTTGTTTTAAGTCATTTACTTAGTTTCTCCTAAAAATCCAGTAAAAGGCAAGTCTAAAAGGACGCCCAGAACCGGCGTCAAACTGAGCTTTAGCTAGCTAATATTTTTTCATTATACTATATTTTTCTCTTGTTTCTTTGGCTTTTTTCTTTTTTATTTGTGTGTTTCTGTTTTTTCATAATTTTTTGGAGAAAAAGGGATTCGAACCCATGGTACAAAGTATTTTTGTACGTTGATTTAGCAAACCAATGCCTTAAGCCACTCAGCCATTTCTCCTTTTTGTGTATTTATTCCTCTATTTATTCTTATATTATTAATAAATTTGGACACGTTTTCTTGTTATATTTATTAAATAATATTTATTCTTATCTTGTACTTAATGGATTTTTCAACACAAAAATTTTGAATATGTCGAACAAATTTTGTTCTATAATTTTTTAATTGAAAATCTGATTTCATTTATGTAAATTCTTTTAAGAAAGTTATACTTCTCTTTTAGATTTTGCTTGTGTTTTTTACATTTTTTATATTTTTGGTTTTTCCATGTTCTTTATTTGTTTTTGACAAACTTTCTTTTTTCTTTCTTTTGATTTTCTTCTCTTTCCTTGGTCAGAGATCCTTTCTCTGACTCTTTCTCTCTTGTTTTTTGTTGTCGTCCATTCTGTCAAAGACGTTGCTCGTTTTGTTTTAAAAAAGCCTGCTGTAAAAGAAAGAGAGAAGAGATGTAAGAGAGAGGGAGGGAGGACGAAGTAAGGCGAGTTTTTGGTCATCATAAATTTTGGGTCGAAGAAAGGAGAGGCTAACCAAAAAGGTATGGAAATAGGAGTAGATAGAGATCCACTATCATAAAGGTTTCCTGTATAACGTCGATTAAGGATGTGCAAGCGTTCATTTGTTCTTCCCATGGAGTGGGTTTTGGAATGGAGATTCCTTTCGCTTTAAGGACGCATTGTATGTGTTCGTTTCTAGATGTAAAGAAAATTTAGGTCTATTTCGTAGTGAGAGAATAGGAGGAAGGAATATAATCACTAAAATTATCTAATAGCGATTCTGTCAATAAGTAACAAAAATCATAGTCTAGTTGCTAGAAAGAAGAATGTCCTAAATATGAAGTAAGCAAAGTCGGTAAGAGGAAATATAATAGTAAAAGTAATTGCGTATATAAACATATGTAATTTAATTACGTATAGAAAGCTAACTGACTAAATACAGTTTATAGATATTGGAGTCGGAAATGGGACAGAAGTCATCTGGGGTTCCCCGGAATCTACAACTTAAAACTAAGAACAAAACAAGAAAAATAAAGAGAAAAAAGAAACAAGATAGAAAAATTGAGAAAGTGTTAGAAATCACTTAAAATAAGATAGCAGGAATTGGGTATATGTCGAAGCCTCTGTGAGGGAATATAGTTTCTATCGCGGGTCTTTTATTATTTTTATTATGAGGTTGTCTTGGATGCGTTTCGGGCCTTCTCCTGATTATTGCTCGGTCATTTCATTTGTTTCTCTGAACTTCATTTGCCGAGTTCGCATTCTTTCTTATCTTCTTTTTATGATTATTTTTGTTGTAAAAAAAGGGTCTTTTTCTCATTATCTTTTTTAAACTTTGTTCTTCCTATATTTTTTCTATTTCTTTCTTCTATCTCTCTTTTTCTCTTTCCTGTTTTTTTTCTTTTCCCCTATCTCTCGTCTTTTTCCTTTTTTCCTCCGTTTTTGGAGCAGATAGAAGAAGGATTCTGACCCGACTGCTAAATTCAATATTTTAGATACTTGTGTCAAATCAAGCTTTCTATATACAATAACTTTTCCTGAATCTTCCTTTTTACTTATCGAATCAACGCACACTTCTTCTTAGGAGTCCTAGTTGAAAAGCATAATCCATAGACTTAAAAAGGTTCTGAAATCTTGGAATAAATCAGCAGTCAGTAAATGGAATCAAAAAAGAAGTAAAAATAAAGAAAAGAAGTTCCTTGTGATATTATACTCAATTGGAGGAGGAAGTTCCATTCATTCTAGGGACTTTTCCAGACAACAAAATACTACCCAAGGAAGAAAAAGCTATCTTATATAGTTATATAGAATAAATAGTAAAAATCTACTATTATATTTTAATTATTAAGCGAATTCGCATTCCAGGGATTAAACACCAATGTCTGGGTATCTTTCTCTTTGTTGGGTAAGAGGTGAGTTTGTTTGCAAAGCGAAATTCTTTAAATTTTAATTCATGTTTCCTAAAGCTCTCGTGTATAGTACAAGGGTGTGGGAGAGCAAAAACTTGAGCGAATTTTGGACCAAATAATGGATAAACATATGACTTTTTGCTTGTGAAAAATAACAAAACAAATTTTTGTTTTTTGGTGAATAAAGAATGTTCCAGAGGCTTCCTTGAGTCAACATGAAAAGCTAGTTCCAAATAATTTCTAGGTGCACAGGGAGTGGTAAAAGGCTATCTGGTAATATTTTGTGTTTAAGAAACAACAGTTCAATCGGCGAAAAAACTCGGCCCTAAATAGGAAAAGTGCCTTTGTTGAATCTACAAAGTATAGCCCACCAGGTTTTTTCTGCGGTTCCCTGAGCAGAGTCCGTTTTTTCCTATCTCAATTCGTACTGCTGTTATCCTCCAGTCTAACGAGCGTTTCCCATGTTTTTCGCTAAATGCTATTAGAACAAACAGAGTTGCCTTGTGAGTGGACTCTCTTTTATTTCTTTGTCCTTTTCCTCTGTCTCTCTTCTTCTTTTTCTCTTTTTGTTTATCCTTTCTTTTTTGTTTGTTTTATTTGTGTACCGTCTATTGTTTTCTATTCAGATATGTATACATGCTTGTTTTTCCTCTTTGTTTTGCTCTTTTTTATTTTCTTTCTTAATTTTTTCTGCTTTCTTTTTTCTTCTGTCCTCTTTCTCTTTTGTGGATTTCTTTGTGGTTCTCTCTAATTTACCCTCTTTTGTTTATTGTTCTGACTCTCGATCAGAATCGACGACATTTGTGGGCTTTCTAATTATACATTAATTTTCTTCTCAGCATTTTCTTTATAGACTTATTGATAGAGCATATTTGTTTTTCGCGGAAAAGGGTCGGGTTGGAAATCTTGAATCAAATTGAGTTCGAGTAAGAACTCTTGGAAAAGTGCGGGAAGAAAAAAGAAGTAGATGGGCTTGCTTACGAAAATCATCTTAAGGTGATTTGTTCTTACTCTAGGAGCTTCTCTTGGCTTAAAGTAGGCCATAAATTTTCAAATAGGATAAGGGCGTCCCAGAATATGTAATAGGTCATCCCAGTGGTCTTCCATTAAGAAGCGCTTCCTAAAAGAAAGACCCCCATCTACTTTTGGGAGCATCTTTTCTTACTTATTAATATTAGGTAAATCTGGCTGTGAGAATGGATCCTCTATCTAGGTTCTTGGAAATTTTTCAATATGTTTCTCGGGGTACGGAAGGCCAAAAGAGAGCAACCAAAACAGACCTCGGTCCAATATAGTAAAAATATAAAAGATATTTTTCGAGAAGCAGAAGGAACATGCAGATGACGAGAGAATCCATCTATAACCAGATAATAAAATAGTCCCGTTGGGTTGTTTCTAGCTCCTAATAGAAAAAATTCCTTCTTCCTTTTTGACGATAATCGTGTGAGAGTCCTTTTTCTACCGGTCTTTCACACTTTCTCTCACTGTAGGGGGAAATCATATTTAATGACCCTTGCTCCCGTGCACAATCCCGTCAGAGGACTGCAGGACTGTCGCCAAAACCCGGAGTCTTGGACAATCTGACATAAAACTGACATAAAAGGATCACGAAAGATATAAAAAATGGAGACAACAGCATATAGTAAATTCTATTAATGATTAATCTGACGTTGTCCAGGCCCTCCTAACCAGGATAGAAATAGGGGATTCTCTAGTCCATGTATAGTAAAAAAAAAGGACTGTTACTAAGGTTAAGAAGAGTAGACAGACGGGTAGAAGCTCTCATTCGGACATAATACAAATAACCATTACCCAGCTTTAGCATTTCAGCTCACTTTTTCGAAAGAAGGGCAAGAACCCATGCATACTCTGCGTATTCTTTTCTTCCAGAAACTTAGTCTCTTAATTTTTATTGCATTCTTTTCTTATTCTCTTTTTGAAACTTCTTCCTCACTTTTTCTTTCTATTTTCTTTTTTTATGGCACTTGTTTTATTCTCTTTGTTTTTACTTTGTTGACTCTTTTTATTTTTGTTGTTTTTCAATGTCTTTTAATTTTTTAGGCCTTCCTTTTTCCCTTTTTACTTTTTTTAAGGTTTTTGTTGAGCCGTTATAAAGAAGAAACATTATATAGAAAGAAGGTTTTTACATTATCACAAAAGGATCTAATTTATCGATCTCTACTATTCTATTTCCCCACGAGGTCTCCGAATAGTCAAAAGAAACAAGAAACTAGATAGAAAGAAGAAGATCGAAAAATAGATTGAAGAAAAAAAAAAGATAAAGAGGAGTTCAAAGAAAGAAAGTTCTGCAAAATAAAAATGAAAGGGCAAAAGAA
Organism: Plantago coronopus; assembly: GCA_036897195.1. NCBI lineage: Eukaryota > Viridiplantae > Streptophyta > Magnoliopsida > Lamiales > Plantaginaceae > Plantago > Plantago coronopus. Next base: position 49,925 of record JAYMSL010000022.1, read on the forward strand.
GAAAATCTTAGATTTGAAGTAACATATATAATCAAAGCGTGTTCCTTTTTCTGCTTTCTATCTTGATTGATGTCAATTGCTTATTCTTATAGATAATACTGACCTCTTATTGACCAAGAGAAGCAACTAGAAATCATATGAAATCCTAAGAGTTGTTTTCTTTATTACTAAATTTCTTTTTTGAATTATCCGATCTATTTCTTTTAAGAATTCAAGGACCCAGAGTTTGGTGAAATTCGTGCCCATTGCAACTCCAAGAAACTAGTGCTCTGCGTGTTAGATATCAACTCGATTTTTCACAATAAAGAAATGGTTGTGGGAAAATCAGTGTATAAAAAGGGAAAGCCTGTATATATTATTTTATTATGCAATCGATTATGCAACTAACTCTGCATCTTCTCTCTTTTCGTCTCCAAAGTAAGGAAAGAAAAAGAAGAAATAAAGCAGAGGAGAAAGCGGCTCTCTATTTTAGATTAAAGAGCACAGTAGGGGGAAGAGAGAACACGTGAAAGAGAAAGAAGTCAGAGAGGGAGAAACTAAAGAATTGTGTATAGAAAGATGTCTATTGATAATGAAGAAATATTATGTTTCCTCTCTTTCTGTGTACCAAAACTCTAAAAGAAAAAGAAGAGAACAGAGAGATACGGAGAAGATAGTAAGTAAAAATAGGAAGATAGAGAGAAGAAAAAGGAAGGAGAGTGTTCGGATTGCGAAAGTTACATTTTAATTGACATAGGATTTAGAGTTTCTATACCCAAGAGAAACCCCCAAAATAACAAGTACAGTTAGTTGAAAAAGACTTTTTTAATAGTTCTAAATGTGTAAAAGGTTTCTCGTTTTTCCTAAGAAAACGGTCAGTCAGGCGAGGTGTTCATTCGAACATGCAAGGTTCCCTACTTCATTATCTTTTGTTTAGGACATGCTCCCTCCTGGACTCCGGCAAAGAACAAGAATCTCCTGTCCCTTCTCTTTTCCTGTCACAAGATCCAGACCGGGTTATGGATACAATATGAATAACCCAAATAAAGTTTTCTCCACAACTGATTTCCTATTAACGTGCAGAGAGAATGTTCCCGAGGTATCGAGGTAAAATCCAGGGAACCTGACTGGGGGTACCTTTGGGGACATAGAAGAAAGATGGGAAGGCAAAGCGTTTTGGTATTCCCGGAAATTACATTAGACACTACTTAGAAACAAGTTTCCATCGTAAAAAGGTTAAAAATATATTGAGAAAATGCTTTATATAGATTAGAATTCCTTTTGTCGGATGTATACTCTGATTTGTCAAGCAACTTAGCGAAGCCTTTCTCCCTTGATTATAACAATACTCATATAAGCTTTATTCTTATCTATTTGATTTCTTCCTTTCAGAGGGGGTCCCTTTTGATTCACTATGTCTCGGTTTCGAGATTGGGCCCGTTTTTCCTTCTGACCCCATCTCGAGTGACTTGGGCACAATGCCCTTTGACTAGAAAAATCAATTACTATACAACCGAATTATTCGTTCCTGGTTGAGGGAATTAAGCCAAGATATTGTTATTTAATTAGTAGGCCGCGGCCTGCTCGCGAATGCGAGGAGACTCTGCTAACTCATTCGCTATCGCTGTCTTCTCCTATTTGGATTCTTTCTGCCCTATGTTTTTCCCCAGACTAGAGTTGAGGCAAATATCTCGCCCATCCCGACATGAATTCGCTAGATTCTCCATTCCTTGTATTTGTCTTGCCACCAATGTAGTTGATATATTCCGCTGGGTCTAGAAGAGAATCCGGTTTATGTTTAGCATCTCTGTACTCACTAGCTAAAAGGCTCCCCGGAGCGGTGTAGGATCTATTTGACTTCCCTGACAGAAAAGGTATTGGATGGCAGGCTCGTAGAAAAAGAGGCTCCGTCATCTGTCACTTAAGAAATAAACATAGTTCCAATAAGAACTATAGATAGTTAGAAGCTATAGTGCGGGAGGCTATTACCCTGTTTCAGGCCAAGAAAGTTACCTAGTCTATGCCTGCCAGTAGTATAATTTATGATATGTTATAGTTGTGGATATTTTGTACAATATATGCAAAAATATAAAATAAAAAGCTAAAAAGGGAAGAATTTTATTTAAACTATTCTTGTGAATAATATAAAATCATAGTATAAATAAACAAAAAATATCTATCCATAAATGAATAATGGTAAAGCAAATGACGAAAACTTCTTTAAAGGAAATTACGTATAAATTAAGTATAACTCTAGAAATAAAGGAAATTTTCTTGAAAAAGTAATTGAAAGAAGCTGTGGTTCGCAGAGTATAATATTAAATCCCTAAGTATCTTTATTTTGATTTCAATAAATAAATCTTAACTATCCAATTGAAAAAGCCCTTCTTTGTAAGTGAACATAAAGGAATTTAAAAACGTAATCGTTCTCCACCCTAACCCCGAGTCCTTTTTAAATTAGACAAAAACCCCTTAGCGAAGGAAAAGCCGGATTTTCCCAGACTCCTTAGTTCTTATAGAAATAAAATTTCTACTGTATCTAAGATACAGGTAATTAGAACTGGAACTAAAAGACCCCTTGGTTCGTTTCCTTGCCAATTGAATTTTTTAGATCACGAGTCTTATATTTCACTAGATAGAAGTTTTTACATAAAAACATCACACGTTCGTAGGGGAATGCAAAGACTCTATATCTTAATTGGTATATATTTTCCCATCCTTTCCTTTTTTCAACAAGTTTTTTAATTGTTTTTTTATTAGATCTTATTCAACAATAAACTTGAAATGTAAACATTAATAAAAGAAATACTATCCACTTTTAACGAAAGAGTCGTGGAATAATTTAACTTTAAAATATTAAATAAAGCAGGTGTCTCTTAAAAATACAGAAACTAATACATTAATATAATTTAAGATTATTAAGGCGATCTCCTTATTTTAATTGTTTGAAAAGAAAGGTGTTTATTATGAGAATATGTAAATATAAATATTTTATTAAATGAAATTCAAAAGCAGAATTGTCAAAAAATTTTTAGAAAGAATAATAAATTTAGAAACTTTGATTGAAAGGTAGAAAAAACCTACAAAATTCCCCAGGATGATGTCAAATCAGGGACAATAAAAACAACACCAATACAAAAAGTATTGCTCACAAGTACTAATGATATAATATTTGTATTTTAAAAATGCTAACCAAAATGTCCCCTGTAAAAAACGCCAAAGTCTTAGTAACATATATTATATCTTTATAATACAAACAATTATAATTATTTCCTTTTAGTATATTCTATTTCTTTGCTTACTCCACTAATGTTTTCGTATATGAATCTTTCTTCTTTGTTGTTTTGCTGCTATAGTCTGTGGATTTTTTAATTAGAGTCGAATAGTGCATTGTTTTATAATTAAAAATTAGGAATGCAAGCATAAATAAAATACTTTAAAATTTCAAATTTATTACCTTTCAGGAATTATCTTTTATTAATTTTTTATATTCTTTTTTACTTTTCTCCTCTTTTTTTCTATTCAATTATTTCCAATTTATCTTTTTTCCCTTAGTTTTCCATTTTTTTGTATTTTTGTGTATGAGTCTCACTTTGCCTTGTATAAAATTTTTCCTTTGTTTATTCGTGGTTTCTTTGATCTGTTTGACTGTTAGAATTCTTTCTTTTCTTATAAATCTTATAGATTCCTTTATTCTATATTTTTGTTTTTAGTAGTCAGAGTAGTTTTCTTACTTAAATTTTTTTAGACTGAATTAAACTGGATTTCCTTTTTGAAGTCTTTTTTATTATCTTTCTATTTTCCTCTTTTTTCTTTTCATTCCCTTCGTTTGACATTTTCTTTCTCTTTCTGATTTTTCTTTTTTACTTATTTCCTTTATCTGTCTCTGATTTATTTTTTGTCCCTTTTTGGATTTTGAGTTTCAAGCAAATCTTTCTTGTTATTTAATCAAAACCTATCTTTGAAGAAGTAGCTAGACCAAAAAGTAAAGACATAAGCTTTTGTTTGCGGGTCGTGGGTAATAAAAAAAGCTACTCCTTAAAATTTATTCCGTATTATTATCACGAAATGTGTCCTTTCCGCGTCTTCTTTTATTTTTTTTGTTGTATTTAATTTCTGGATTTTATTATGTTTTAAAGAAGACTCCTTTTTAAATGTTTTTGCAAGTTTTGTCTAAAATACAATTTTTCTTTTTTCTTTCAGTGAATTTTAAATTTTATAGAAATAGAAACTAACTTTTCTGCATTAACTTATAAAGTTCCTGAGGTTTTTGCAAATTAATTATAAAAGGACTCTTTCTTGTAAAAAAATACTATTAATTAAAGTTTTTAGAATTGGTGGTTTAAGGTATTTTGTTAACTACAAAATTTGTTGCAGAAAGACCCACTGTTTGCGCTCATACCTGTTTTTCTAAAATTTATTTTAAATTTATTTATTATAAACTAATTAGATATAAATAATATATTTATTGAATGATTTTCTACTAGAACTAAAATTTTTATTATAATTGAATTTACTAGATTATTATTATTACTCTTGATTAATTATATTATTTATCATAGATTTGAGTTATTTTTATTAGTTAGACCTTTCTATACGTTTCCCCTCAGGGTCTTTTTCAGACCCCTTTTAGATCAGAAAGTAGCTAGAGAATAATTAGCTCGGGAATTTAGGGCTATAGTTATTTATAAGTTTCAATTCTGTAAGATTTCCTTTGGTTTAGTGATTGTCTGGTTTAATAGCAGGTCCTTACGGTAGAGTTTTGTCAAGAGATTATTCTTTATGCATTTCTGTTCCAGATTAAAGTATTGTTTTTTGTATTTTTTAAATATATTCCATAATCTAAATAATAAATACACTATAAATGGATCTAAAGAGTATATTTAATTGGATTTCTTTGATTAGGATTTAGGTCAAACTATACTTGTTTAGATTAAGATTTTAGAATTGGGAAATTCAATAATCAAGTACGCTCTTGTTCTAATAGAGAGAAATTTTGTAGTAGAATATTGACAAGAATCTCTTTATTCACCATTAATTGGTTTTTTGTCCTCTTTTGGTTATTTTTAATTTATTTATATAATTTAGTGCTCGTTTTTTTGTTAGAAAGATTTTTTTTACTTCTCTTTTTAATTTTTTTACACCAAGACTTTTCCTTTTTAATCTTTCATAATATTAATATGTTTATGTCTTTGTATATTGCAGCTGTTCTCTCTTTTTCCATAAAACTTTAATTTAAAAGTATTTTCTACTACCTTGTTTCTTTTACAAAAAACTTTTGATCTCTTGATGTCTTTAAAGTGGTTGAACTGATAATTTTTTCTTTGAGCTATTTCTTCTCGATTCCTGTTGTTTTTACCTATAACTCTTCTTCATCCTTGTTTTTTGCTATTTTTTTTAATATCAATTTTTAGGATTTTTCCGCGATTTCTCTATTAAAAAAAAATTTTATAATTCGACTTACTATTCGCATAAAGTATAATTTAAGTAAAATAATAATAATTATCAAGCACTTTTTTAGATTAGAGAAAATAAAGTTTTCATGTAAATAAAATAATTGAACTCCGTTTGCTTCAAACAAACATCCAAGGAAATCTCAGATCTTTCCTTGAACAAGTAACGAAGTCGGTGAAAACAACATAAGTTTTTAATATTGATATCGTTGGATTAAATTTTACTTGTTATTGAAAATATTTGCCTAGGTTTTTATTAAGTGTACTCCTTTCTTCTTTCTTTCGTTTTATAGCCTGTTTTTGTGCTTCTTTAAACTAACCTTATTTTATTTGTAAATTTCCAAATTCTTTTTTATTTTATTAAATTACTCCTAAATTTTTTATTTACGTTGTAATTTTTTGTATGTAATCTCTAAAAATAAATTCTAATAAAATATAATTAATATATAATAAAGAATTAAAAAAATATTAATTAACCATCTTTATTTAACTATTTATCTAAGGAACCTCCTTTTGTGAAAAACATAATATCTAATAAAAGCTTAGGTCTTTTAATAATTGAAGCCTATGTGCATTTTCTATTGGTTGAAACGCCAAGTTTCGGGGGAGCCTGCGGCGGCGAAGACTCTCTGTTTTTAGGAGATTTATTTACTTTATTCAAAAGTATCTACTTCATTTATATTTACACTTTACTCTCTATATCTATTCTTTACTTAGATATACTATTGAGTTTTTGAATCTTGATTTAGTAGAAAATTTCTTTTAAATTCTACGCAAATTCAATTTATACAATAAATAGTAAATAACTTTTTTTTTAATTTATGAATAAACACAAGACCTAAACTGTACCTCTAATATGTATAGATTAAAGGACCTTTTGAGAATTCTCTTTATTTTTGGGGCATGTAGAATTAGGAGCGTAGAAGTTCTACTTATATATTTTCCAAATTAATGGATTGTATACAATATTTCCACATCTTTGTGATGTATATACATTATTGTTGTTTATAATTTATTTTAATATTTACTTTCTACCCATCCCATCGTGGTTGATTTCTAACATCTATGGCAGTTTATTGGCATATTTATGGAAAGTTCCTTGATTTTATGCATAAAGTCGCTTTTAGATTCTCTACATTAGTCTCTTATTTTCTGTTTGTTTTGAGTTGTTTATTTTTATTATATTACAAGCATTGCTTTGTTTCTTTCTATTCTTAATTTTTATATTACTCCTATTACAACAATATAATATAAATGTTCTGTTGGATTTGAAAGAATAAAATCATCTTGTTGAAAAAATCAAAAAAAGAACCGGACTTACTTCAATCATCTTAAGCTCTTGTGTTGTCCATTAGTGAAAAGGTTAAAAATAGTTTTCTAGGAAAGTACAATTTCTGTTACTTTAATTTTAGTTTGTATTTGGCGAACGCTTCTCTATCGAAGTAGTGTTATATATGAGTATTTCTTCGAGAGGGCGCTGCGTGCTACATATAGAAAGATACTTTTTTGTCTAAATGCATTGCTTTTCAGGCCAAGCGATGTAATTTGTATGTATTTTTATTACTTCTATTTTTTTGACTTTTTTGACCGTCACCTTAATTTATTTTCATTGAAAAGTTTCTTTTGTTTTACGCATAATTGTTCTCCGCGATTCTTGCTTTTTTAATTAAAATTAGCTTAAATTACAAAGTTTTCCTTTTACATATATCCTTACTAGCTATTTCGACAAAAAACTATATGGAAAAAGGCAAATACAAAAAAACTAAGAAACCCTATGAAAAAGGTTATAACATCGAGGAATTGACATAAAAAACAACAGGGCACTAAAACGACTTGAAGCGGAAAGTCCCTACTTGAACCAAGATAAGAGAGAAGAATATGAGGAAAGAATTAAAAAGAAAGCAAGGAAGAGAAAAAACAACTAATTATATAGGTTTGGATTTCAGATAGATTGTAGAAAGTGCATTGCCCTTGTGCGAAAACTCTGATATTATGCCGTACAACGACAACTACACTAGAAAAAGTTTCTACTCATTAAAACTAACAACCCATGAATTCTTGTAAAATAAAAAGAAATCCTAAAAAGACCCTTACATCAAGAAGAATTTTTTCCAAACATAGCATTTCAAAGTATGCTGGTGAGCGCTTGCCATAAATGTAGAAATCCTGATCCAAAACATTCTTTTCGAAAATTGTGAAGAATAGAAAGCAGAAAAACAAGCAAGAAAAAGAAAGAAAATTCTCATAGAAATTGTTTAAGATGTATAGGAATACAGGGCACTTCTCGCTCGACCCTACCCCACTTTATAAAATACACCTCAATGCTTTCACACAAAAATAACACAAGGAAGAATTAATACAATTTTACTATAAGCAGCCTTAAAAAGTATTAGATAATTATTTATAGTTTTATAATAATAAAAATATTTAAAATTTGATATAAAACACTATTTGAATAGATTATAGTAAATTGTTTAAATATATTTTTGGGGGGGAATGAAAAAGAAAGCGAAAAAAACAGAAAACCCATTTTCTTTTTGAAAGAAGCAAATCCTGAAATAAAAAACAATACACGATACAATTAAAAACTTTTGCCTAACCAAAAATTATAGAAAGAAGCAGGGAAACCCTTTAACAACTAAAATAAGGAAAGAGATAAAAAGGGCAAATCATAAAATTAAAAAAGAATTCGAGAAAAGAAGAAAAAAGAGCAGAGAAAAAGAAAAACAAAAAATACAAAAGAGAAAAAATCTGCACAAAGAAAAAGACAAGAAATAATTCAAAAGTACCGGAATTCTCTAAATCAAGAACAAAAACATATTCTATAACTATAGTTAAAAATGATAATAGTAAAAATATCCTATAATTTATTATATAAATAAAGAGCTAAAATCGTTACAATTTATATTTTATAATTAAATAGAGACCGCATTTACAATACAATTTGAGTCACAAGTTCAACAAGAGATCAAACAAAACAAAGAGAATAAATAGAGATTCGATGAAAGAAAAAAGTAAAAAAAGAAAAGAAATAAGAAAAAAGGGCAGATAAAACAATATATACAATAAAGAAAGAAGAAAACAAAATAGAGAGAAGAGAGAAAGCAGAAGAAAAAAAAGAAGAAAGAGAAAAAAAACTCTCTCGGTAAGTATTCTATAGTATAAATTATAAAACTTGATTCTACAATTATAAACAGAAAAATTAGGATGAATTACAAATAAATAAGAACGTAGAGACTTAAATAGTTATTAAAAAACCTATATAATATAAATTGCTAAATCCAGTTCACGAATCAAATTCATAAAGAATATCTCGTTTAAATGGTTGTTTACTTTATTGTACCTCCATTCCTAAAATTCAATTAATTCCGGATGCTTACAAACCAAAAGGAAACTCTACCTTTCTTGGTTAAAATAAATACGAATGTTACTTAAATATGTAACAGCCTTCTCAAACAACGAATTCCTTACAGAATTCCTACAATAGACAAAGTAAAAAGTGAAAAGAATTTTTAGATTCATTCTGGCAAAACATTGGAATTGACTAAAAAAAGAGTTCATTTCACTCTATTGGACAGAAACATTCTTTTTTTTATAAAACCAATAAAAGAAAACTCTGCCAACACTTTTCAGAAGAATAACCTTTAGCTGAACAATTAGAGAGCGGATCCTCGTTTAAAAATTATAACGTGGGTCGAAAAGAGGCGTGAATAACAATCTCCTTCTTCATACAAAGCCGGACGATTACTAAAAAAAGACAAAGTGAATTTCAAAATCTGGGGCCATTCCTAGGACTTAAAAACCCACTCTTAGAGTTTCAGAATCGATTCTAGAGATCTCGATTAACCATCCTTTTATATAAATATATAGAATGAAAACTATCCACCTAATCACGAGAAAACTTCCGAACTTGAGGACAACTACTGAATGAAAAAAAATAGGAAATAAAAAGTAAATCCTATAATCGGGAATAACCTCCACGAAAGTATTCATCCAGGAAGACATACCACCAAAAATAGTTAAGGTACTAGAAAAGAAGTCCCAAAAACTACATATTTGAAACGGGAAAACTCCTCTATCAAAATATAGACAAATAAAGAGCCTAGGAGAAAAAGGAAAAGTTTTTTTTAATTATAGGAACATTGAAAAAGAATAAAAACAAGAACAAAAGAAAGAATCAGAGAAAAAAGAAAAATGAGATCAAAAAACTTCAAACCCTGCTTTTGAAACTCTACACAAACGCAAAAGAGATCTTACAAGTAGGAAGGTAGAAATCTTTATAATTAAACACAAAAAATTATGACCACGGCGAGCTAAATCTCTCCTAAAATGAAATACGTTTATAAAATAAATTTATATGCTTTAGTAGAGTTTTTAATATTTAACTGAAACAACAAATACCACTTTTTATCTTATATAGATAAGAACCAAAGGGTCGCTCCAGTGCTCTACCATATTTACACATCTAAACGACGAGCACCCCAAACTTCCATTTCATTCTTATTTTATCAACAAAAAACTATTATCCGGTAACATTCGGGGATATTTTGCAAAAAAAATGAGACCAGAAATATTAAGGTGATTGGGAATAGGGTTAGCTGTTGAATAGCCTTTATTCATTTCGTATTTATCTTCAAATTTTTATTTAATACTTAGATTTTAAACAACTACTTTATTTAATTTTTGTTTTTTTATCCATGTTTTTTTTAGCTTTATTTATTTTTATCTTCCTAATTTTGTTGTTTTAATTTTCTTTGCTTAAATAGACTAATAGAGATAGAAATAATTCCAAGATAAGAAATTTCAGAAAAATAAGGTTCCGAGTCAAAATCAGCTCGAAATAATCCGCATGGTAGAAAGTATAGGAAGAGCAAGCCTTTTCACGAAAAAGAATAAATAAAAGATAGAAAAGAGGGATTCCAAATTCTACCGACAATAGTTTACTAGAAAAGAAACAGGCTTTCGGCAAAATATAAAACGGAAGAAAAAATTCGAGAACATATAAACTAACAAAATAAAAGGAATCCTGGCTATAACTTAACGCTTCTTCCCCAAATAGAAGAGTAAAAAAGAAGAATGAAAGTAATACCCCGTGTTTTCCATAAATTAAAGTAATAAAAGTAATATTATAATCTAAAAAATGTATATATAATGAAATTTTTGAAATGGTCATCAAATAATTGCTTGTGTATAGAAAAATATGTCATTTTTCGTGCAACAAACTGTTTGTTTATATAAAATAGATTTCTATAAAATAGAGTGGATGTATCAAACTAAGACCTTAGAATTATAAATATAAAGCAAAGATCGCTAGCGAAATTTATTGTTCATGTATGGTCTCCATATTGTTCTGAGGAGAATAAGGAAAATAAGGATCTTTCTACTAGTTACAAAGTACAATCTTTCTAAAATTAGAACAATCTCTTGTTTTGATTACCACAATTAAAAACTTATAAAGGAGCCTTGCCTCACATCTATCCCAGATCTATCCACAGTAAATCTTTTGCTTAAGATCTTGCTTCCTTGTATTTCGTTTAGAAAATTTATATAAAACACAAAAATACAAATACTTTTGGAGAAATGCCAAAAACTTTCTTTGTATGAAAACAAAAAAATAAAGAAAAAGAGAGCCTTTAACCGGAAAAAGTAGCTTTGAAATAAAAGACATTTTGGAATTATACATTTCTCAAAACTTGTACGAAAATCTTTGTCAAAAATGTACAAGGTGGATTCTTAATCATTCTCTAACTAATAAAGACATATTCGGTATCCTGAAATAATACAAAAAGCATATAGTTAAGTAAGGTAAGGTGCTCAAGCCGTACCAATTCGTATAGAAAAGGCAGTCCTAAAATAGAAAAACCTTATAGCGTGCTAAGAAAGACAAGAGAACTAAAAAAGCAAAAGTCTGTAATTCAAATAAAAAGATAAAAACTCTTGAAATCGTCAAGAAAAAACCAAAAAATAAGGTGGAAGTTTTGCCCCACCCCCAATTCTACTATGTTTAGAGCCCTTCTTCGGGAAACTTTTGACCCTGTTCACTACAATTGTTTAAGAGTTTTCTTATCCAGAACAATTTATAAATAGATGACGGGACATTGAAGAAGTCGCCAACCTCCATCTATTAGTCCCGTTTTCGTTAGAGTAATTTAACTTAAAAGGCTATAGCTGTGCTAAGACCTCCGTTCTCCTTTCTTTCGTAATTCTTTCTAAGCACATAGTCTTCTGCATCCTTTTTTTGCGCATTTAAATATATCAGAATCTACCCTCTTTCTTCGAATAAATCACCATTTCAAAGTAGTAATTGCTTCCTAGATGAAAGTAAAGTATGTCCTCCTGTCGGCTCTGACAGAGCGATAGAAGTGTTCTCTTACCGAGAGTCCTCACTCAAAAAACTTAACATTATATTTTTCTTTATAATTACATAATTATAAAACATCTCGATTACATACAAACAAAAACGAGAATCTATATTAAATAAATTATTTAATTGGATTTTAATGAATGCATAAAAAATAATATAAATATTAAAAGACTACTTAATTTTGAAACAAATATATTTTAATAGCCTATAGTTAATTAAAAACCAAGAATAGGAAATTTAAAAGATTAAAAAAAATAAGACACAAATGCCTGCAAGGTGCATAAATTCTCAACCTTATTTATTTATTTAGACAAAGAAATCTCCATTACAAACACCGAAAATTTCAAGCGACTTCCCTTGTCTTTTGGGTACTTTTCCGATTACTTATCATCTACTTGATCTAATCCACTAATCTATAACTAAATAAAATTCTCCGGGCCCACGGAAATATAGTAGTCATCCTTTTATACAAAATATATTGTGTTCACGTGGATGGATAAAACCAGAATAAAAACAAATAAAAGAAATGATCCCAAATTGATGCAAAAAGAAAAATAGAAAAAGGAGACAAGAAAAGGGTACAAAAGAAGCGCAAGGAGGAACCCTCTCCTTCTCTGGGCCGAGGTAAAGTTTCCACTCCCTCACCCTAACTTGTTATAACAAGAGCTGTAGGATGGCAACATAATATGCGACCAAAACAAAAAAGCTCAAAGAGTGCATATCCTGACTAAAAATACTCATGCAAAAAAATTCACTGAAATACAAAATAAAGTTTTATTTATGGATGCTCGAGTGGAATAACTTTTACAACCATGAAAAGCATAAAAGAACATGTATACAAGTGCAGGAAGAAAATAAATAAATGAATACCTAACTAAGATAGAAAACAGCAGAAAGACAAAAAAAGAAGACAGAATAAAAAAAGCATACCTAATTTCAAAAACATAAAGAAAGCAGAAAAGCATTCGCAATTGACTCACGGACAATAAAAACACGTGTCCCACTCTATTAGAAATTTGTTGATTGATTTGATGGGACGATAACAAAACAAGCAAGAAAAAACTGTGCGAGAGAAAATAGATGACAAATAAAAGGCAATAAACTAAAGACATCTAACAAAAAGAAAGGAAAAAAGAGTTCTTTTCCAACCAATATTGTCCACGATGCACTGGCACAATAAAAATCCCTTCGAGTTTAATATAAAAGCAAAAAATTTTTACGAGAACTAGCAAAAGAGAAAGCAAACAAAGGTGGGCCGGTGAATAAAATTATTAGAAAGTCGAAAATCCTTCTACTCTGGAAAGCTTCTTATAACTTAATTTAATGATAAACACTCTACACTTGTATTTAGTTCAACACTGGTTTAAGCGCAAAAACCTCATAAAGAAGGCGCAACGCCAACAAGAAAACCAAGTTAAAAAGACCAATGCCTCAGATACATTTTATTTTAAAAGAATACCGAAGGAGTCTGCTAAATTCTCCATCCAAAAAAGCACTAAAAGAAGAAAAGCATACAAACAGTAAATAGTCTTTCATACAAAAATTAAAGTATCTCAACAAAAAACTTTAGCTACAAAGACAAGGAGGCCTAAATCGCAAAAGGAAAAAAACATTGTACAAGAAAAGCCATTCATAATATATGTAGTGGATATTGCTATTTTTCTTCTTTCTTTATTTCAAACTTTCCATAAATAATAAAACAATACTTATAATAGAATACCTATTAAAAAGTATAAAGAAAATATAAATTCAAGTCTCCTCCTAGAATCAACGGCTTTTCAAAATTGTGTATAGAAAGAGGCGTTTAGAAAATCTTTTAGATTTTCTGATAAAAAGAAAAGTAAGTATTAGAAAAGCCAGTTACGTGTATAGAAGTTTTATCAACAAGCAAAAAAAGGGGAATAATGTATAAAAATTTCTATCAGGAAAGTCCATGATTCTGGAATGAAGTAAGAAAGTCGAAACCACGGAAAACAATTAAGAAAAGTCAAAAAAAAGAAGGAACAAAAAGCAGAAAAGAGAAAACAAAAAGAAGATAAATAGTTAGGCAAAGAAGTCATAAGTTGCAGTAAGAACAAGCAAAACAAAGAAAAATCTATTCGAGGAAATTCCTTACCCCATTATCACCCTCTTATTTGCATTTCTTAACCTAAGACAATCATTGATTACACCTGGGTTATTTTCTCGCGGGCAGTTTTTTTTTACTAGAAAACCTTTCGCTTTCTTTTCATTCTAAACCCTAAATATAGATTAAAGACATGCCTGCTACATGCGCCGCATATCATCTCATATATAGAATATGGGTTTTCTACTTCGAGGAGATTCTGGATGCTTCTTGCCACATCCCCCTTTTTCCTGTTAAAAAGACCCACTGCCCGACAAATAAGATAGCAGTACTGCCTCGAATCCCAATACAATAATAACACCAAAGACCATCAGCACACCAGCATCTAAAGGCGTAGAATCCAAGCATACGGAGTTTTCTTGTTTTTCTCTAGTAAATAAAACCACAAGCGGACGTCCAAAGTACGTCGAAAGAAAGATCTTATTTATTTTCCATTGATTATAGGGAAGAGCTTTTCCTTACCTACGAGTCCGCTGTTCAAAAGAGGAACAAAGATATTGTAGTTTCGTTTAACCGTGAACACCCTTCAGGCTACCCCTACTACCCTACTCTTTCCGCGCCGCATCATCTAAAATGCATTCAGAAAAATATTAATTTAGGCATAGAGATCTTTTTAGTACATCATTATGCTCTCTGAGCCTACCAGTCGAAAAAGGCTTGACGCTTGATGATTTACAACCTACTAAATAAGGCCCTAAGTGATATCGCCGGGACAAGATATGACGACAACCTTGCTACTTTAGTGAGAACCTTCTATTTATTTAAGGAGCTTGGAGTTCTAGCTTAAAAAGACCTAATGCGGCTCCGGGCCTCATATACGATCTTAGGCTATCCCCTTGACTAATTATTGCATAGGACAGAACCTGCCCGCCTATTTTATAATTACATAAAACGTCCTTAATAATATTCTATTTACAATTCCTCTATATTTGTCCGATCCGCGGACATCATCAATTCAACTCAAAGACAGAGCAACCCCTCACATCAAAATCAGAGAAAAGGATCTTCCTCAACCTCTTACTTTACGTAGCTATATTATAATATTAAAAAATCCACCCCAAACAATCTGTTGGATTTAATTTGTACTAAGAAAGGAGCTATTTCATTTCATATAGTAATTCCTCGATGAACCGCGCACTCCTTTCTTTAAAATTAATGCATACAAGATAAACGCTAAAAGATTAGAGGTTCGAAGCTATTAGTTGGGAGGGTTTCCCCATCCCCAATCTACTAATTACAAAAAGTCAGACCCTTAACCTCCTTCGGGATTCACTGGCCTTAGATATACAGAGTTTCTCTTTTGGAGCTTGTTCCTTAATGAATCTCTTGAAAGACCCGCTTCTGCGTCCAAGACCTCTATATAGTCAGTAAGTTAAAAATTTATAGTTTCGACTTATTTTAAATTTCAGCAAACTTAAGACTCTTGGACTAGCAGTAAACAAAAATCTACAAACAATGTCCTTAGTTGTTTTGGAACGACCTAGCTGCAGTTTGCCTGGGCTCTTCGCCTTACCTACTCTTTCTATACGAGTTTACTTTATTAAGCCAGAGTGGATTTTTCCAATGAAAAGCTTCCAACAATGAAAGCTCCTTGACTGTGGATTGGCTAAATAATGAGTGCTGGCTTAGACAGCTGCGGAACCTTTAAAAGAAATATTTGGCCAACATAAAAGTGCCCTTAAGGATTTATTCCAAAAGCAAATACAGTTTTGGGCTAACGTTCCTAAAGTTTCGACTTGAATGCCTACACATCCAAGCAAACCGTAGCGACTAGCCCATTCCCGGGGCCTGCCAAACATTATAAGTGTTCGCGGAGTGAGTGGTGCCTCTTGCATTTTTCTTTGAACTATCCTTATACTGGGATCATAAAAGCCTAATCTTGAGAGCCGCACTTGGTACACAAGTAAAACGAAAGCGCCACAGTGAGGACCTTTCGACTATATTATAGAAGCCATATTCAAGTTCTTGATTTTACTAATACTTTCAGTTAACCGAGATACGAAAAACTATAGAATACACACTTCAGTTCGTCAACCTTACAGCATATATCCCTTCGACAACTTACAGGAAAAGCCCTGCCCCATGGACCCGTTGTCCTTTAACCTCAATTATTGTTATATTAATTTAATAATAATCTAAATAACAATTTAAAAACCTGAACCGCTAACGCTTCTACTAACAGGACCTAAATTATTTAAAGGACTCCAAATACGTTTGCTTCTTAACATGGAAAGAAATCCCCAGATTGAAATTCTAGGGTCTCATCCTTTGGTGATGCCCGTAAATAACCTTCTACCAACGGGACAACTCCCATCTTTCTAATCGAGCTCTTAAATACACTCCTTAACTTCCAGATTTCGGCAACTCTCGGACGTGAGGACTTGCAAGACCCTAAGTATACCTCCCGGATAGATTATAGGATCATAGCAATTATACTTTATATATAATCAACGACAAAGAGAAATACTCGTAGAAAAATACTCCTGGCAAAATAGAAAAGCCAAAGTCAAAACAAAATGCTGCACAGATTATTAATTCTTATATAAAAGAAAAGAACTACTCCCTTTGAGCAGAGATTCTAGAAAGCTACCTTATTTTTTTCAAATATACACAATTATATAGAATTAAAGTGCGCACTCTGAATACAGGGGTCACAAGCCCCCTTCGTAGGCGGGAAAGACATTTTGCTTTCATTTACATATAAGCAAATTCCATTTTGAAGAAAGCCCACGAATTGCTACCAAACAGAAACATACTTTTCGTACATTTTTTAGGAAATTGTAATAAGAAAATCACACCATTCATATAGAAATTCAAGTAATAAAGTAATTCGTACATTTGTTCAAACAATGATTAATGAATAACTATTCCTTGGACATCTTCATTCCAAGATATATTTTATAATAATAAATGGCCCTTTTAGAACACAGAAGCATTAATCTAGAAGAAGAAAACAGTTTGTTCAATATTCTAAGTATCATTTCTAAATACACATAAGAAAGGGAAAATAAAGAGTGGGGAAAAAATAAAAAAGAGGAATTGCTTAAAAACACGAAGATTTTTAAATGTAAAAATTTAAGAAATTTTTTTTACTTGCTACCGTCTTTTATTTTAAGGACTAAATCCATTCTCATTAAAGACCAATTAATTAAAAACCAATTAATTAAGAACATAACAATACTATTTTTTTACAACTTGCCTTAAAATTCGTTTTGACTCAGAAAGGAGCTTTTGTTATACCTTCGCGAAACCTAGCCTCTACCAAAAATCTTAAAAAACATAAAATTAAACAAAAAATGAGAAAGCAATAGAAAAAGCGAACAACCCAAAATGGAGGATGTGCAGGAGATATTCTATAGCAGAATCCATAAAATATGTCTTTTAAATAAGGTACTAAATAGAAGTGAACTTCTATATAAAACAAATTCCATACCGAATTGGCTCATAGAAAGGCAGCTTTACTTAGTTAAAGAAATATTAACATAGCCCTAAATACAAATATTACAATTTAAAAATATATTGTGTCAATTATCAAAAGAAACAATTTAAAAAATTTTAGAGATTTGATTTTGAAAATACTGGAATACAATAGATTGTAAATACCGCAAACCCTGTGACGATCCTGAATTATAAAAAAACAATGGACAAAAATTATACAATTAAATTCTTGTTATTAATTATTAAAAAAGGGGGTTTCGCCCCTAAAGGTCGATTCTAGTTCTAGACAATAATAATTATAAATTTATATTTTCTAAGAAGCCACCCTCGGAACATATATTACAAATCAAAAAAATTCGTAATATATAAGAAGGAAAATATATATGGAGAATAGAGAACAAATTAAAATCAAATAACAAAATAAGTAAAAAACCAAGTGGAGGAAAATAAAGAAGGAAACTCGTTGATCTAAAACGAACTGCTCCAGACAGAGAATGCAATACAGAGCAGTATAAAGAATTCAAAAAATCATGACTTAAGATCTATTACACCACTCAAAAATATCGCGGAGATTTAGGCAAAGCTTTAACAAACAAAAATTTACTTAAACATAATAAATAAGAAAATCGAATGTAGACAACTACAAAATAGCATAAATATTCTATAATTAAATTCTTGAAACAGATAAATATTTACTAGACTCGCTTAAAAAACAGAGACTGCAGTTGGAATTCTAAAAATACAAACAAAAGAAAAAGAAAGCAACAAGAAGACAAAAAAAGGTTCACAGTAAATAAAAAAGAATAATATAGAGTGTATATAAAGTATATGGATAGAAGTAAGTCCCAGATTAATTTTATTGAAATTTAAAATTACATAAAAATATAGTTTAATCTAAACAAGTATTAGACTTGTACTTTAAAAATCTAATAGATGGCTTTTTTTATCTTATTTTTTTCTTTTTGACTTCTTTTAATTTTAAATTATTTATTGCAATATAATTAAAATCAAAAAAATTTCCAGATTGTGCTTGCATTTTTTCTTATTCAAGATATTTTATATATTTCACGTAACATTAAAACATTCTCTGGAATCGAAGTGTGCTCCCCTTGTAAATAACTGGCGTATATCAGCGACTGCTTTAATATAAAAAATATAAAGTTATGCTCCAATTATAGGAAGTTTTAAACTTAATTATCTAGAGTTGTTGAACTATTAGTATAAATATTCCATATCGATGCCCTTGATCTTCATTTCCTTGACTCATCTTTGTGAAAAGTATAAAATGAAAGAAAAAGAATTTAAATTATAGATCAAGAAATCCAAGATAGCAGCAATCCTGTTGAACTTTCTTACAGCTGCTTGTCTAGTATAATTATACGTATAAGAACTGCATCGATTCGTAGTTGCAAAGAATATCACTAGGGCTTCGCCTACAGCTGCCTAGCATCCGCTAGAGTCCTTTTTTTTTTATTTACTTGTTATTTCTTAGATTTTTCGACTTAAAAAAATCAAAAAGAAATTCTTGGCTAATCACAGCTTTCGATACTTTTTTTCTGAATTTCTTTTTCCTACATCTTAACGCACTTTTAGGCGCTTGAGAATCACCTTTTAGCTGACCCACTTCTTTCCATAATTTGTGTGAATTCGTTCTATCTTTCTTTACACCTTTTTACAAACCCTCCACTCGATCTTTATTTTCTATTTGATTGAATAGATTCTTAAAAATAAATAGAATGCAGTTTGCTTTTTAAAACTAAGCGACTCCTTTTTTCTTATTTCATAATATATTTTAATAGTATAAATAAAACTTTTGTTGATGATTTGTATAGAAATAATACGATTTTGGAACTTTCTACTAAAAAGGTTCATTCTAAATTCCCTCCCCCGTGTACTTTCACGGAAATATTAACCTCTTTTTTATAACATAAATAGGGATTTTAGTTATATAGATTCATCTGGGTCAAGCAAACATTTGCCCCAAAAATTCCCGAAAACTTTTTAATTCATAAGTAAAATGCATCCATAGAAATATAATTTTATTCAAAGAATAGGGGACATAATGTTAACGTGGTATAGTCCAAAAGTAGATTTAAACAATAGAAACGGCGATGAAAACAATTACCTTAAATAAATAACATCGTAGAATTCTGTATATTGTTAAAGAGAGAGCAAAATAAGAATAGAGTTTTGGGACAATGGAATGAAAAAAGAAATAAAGTGAGCTAGAAAAAATCCGTGGAAGTCCTCGTATAATTTAAAATAGACTATAATGACGAAATATAAATATAAAGATAACTCAGCAAAAAAAAGAAACTTTATTGTCTTTGACTGGCCAGAGAGTGGAAGAAAAAACAAAAAAAGGAAAACCAAGAATAACTTTTGGAAGAAAAATCCGTTAACAGGAAAAGCAGCTACAGAAAAAGCAAAGCGAGCAAAACAAAAATAAAGAAAAAGAACATAAGGAGAAATTAAAGAACACCTTATAAAAGACTGCAAAAAAGTAAACGCAGAGTGAAAAGTAAAGTTTTTCAAAGGATTCAGAACAGAAAAACAAAATTAAAGAGACGAACAAGAAAAAGGGGAAAAATAAATCTAAGTATAGAAAACCAACTCCAAGTGATCTAGAATTCCATATATTTTAATTAATAAATTTTTTAATATAAACTATTTTTTAATTTTATTATAACCCATAAAGAAGAGATAAAGTCAATTCTATTTCAATAAATCAAAAAGAGACGATAATTCTCACTCCTCGAGATTCTTCGGAAAAATAAAGAAAAAAGCTAATAACTAAAAATTTATTATTAGATTTTAGATTCGATAATGTAACACCTACCTACGGTATTACTATTATAACATTTATTACTATACTATTATAATTAATATAATTAATATAATTAAAATAAATATATAAAAATTATTTTGATAAAAAAATCTGAAAAAGATAATTAAAAAATTGTATTTGAATAAGGAAAATGTCAACAAAAATAGAAAACAAAAGAAAAAACGAAGTTGTTGAAAAAAACTCAAAAAACAAAAGAGATATTAAAAAAGTTCACTGAAAATTGAAGAAAAATTTAAAAAGCGATAGCACTAGAAAAGAAGGTAGGATATTTTTCAAACTAAGAAGAAAAAGAATAATTTTCACAACAAATACACTTAACATAGTAAAAGAACGGACAAGGAAGGAAAGATCCACGAACTACGACAACAAATCCAATCCAACGCTTAAGATCCCTTTAAGACTAAAACCGAAACAAAAAAAGCAAAAAATTTATAAGTGTTGCTTGATTGACGAAATCCCCTTTCTCAAAAATATTCTGCCAAACAAAAACTCATATAAAAGTATTTTTGTTATAAGTCGTTTAACTAAAAGTTATAAAATTCATTAAAAATCGACCAAAAAGATCCACTTAAATATAAAATACACCTTACATGACTTGAATAATTTTTGTATAAAATAAGAAAAAACAAAAAGAAAAGAAAGAAGACATCTAGACGAAGATAAACTAAAAACAAGATCTGGCTGGAAAAGACAGGATAATAAAATTGGTATACACAAGATATAAAAAGTCTTAGTCAAAATAAAAAAAAGAAGGTTTTTTTGATCAAGTCACTAAACTAAATAAAGGAAAGATTTTTGAGGAAAAACTGGAAGAAGAGAAACTAGAAAAAACAACAAAAATAAAATATTGCAAAAAAAAAACAGTCACAAAAACCAAAAAGAGATTTCTAAAGAATGTATATAATAAATAAGTATGTCTATTTAACATATACATTTTAAGAAACTTAGACAAAGAATCAAATAAAAGTAATAAGGAGTAAATTTAAGCTTCTTCGCAAGTCCCCTTTAGTATAGTCTAACATAGACTAGCATGGATATTTATAGATGTAAATTAAATATAATAAAAACAAGGTAGGAAAACTAATATAAATTAATTAAACAAATATAATTAAAAAAAATAAGTACAACAATATATATGTTTTGCACGAGAAATATCTTGATTTCAAGCAAAAGGTCTACTTTAAAAGTCGAGATCAAACGGCGGACTTCTTTCGCCGACATTACAGATTCAAACTTCCTTTGCTGATATATTTTAAATATTTTTAAGTTATATTTTAATACAAGATATATAAAAACATATATAGAGGAAACTCTTCCACAAATCCAAAAATCTAAAATATTCAAAGTAGAGGAATTTGCTTACATGGAAAGACCGTACCTCAATTGAAAAATTTCACAAAATCCATTTATATTTTATATAATTAAAACAGAAAATTGAAATGAAATAGAATTTTCGTTATAATAGTTAAATTTAATATAATTAAAAAATCAAATAGACAAAAACTAAAAAAACTTATAATTATGTAAAAGTCATGAAAATTGACTAAAATATTCAAATAACTTTTGAACTTATGACTCATATATCTTTAAATAAAACAAAGCCTAGAAAAATGAAAAGCAGCAAAAACCATTTTTATTTTTTTTAAGGAAGTGACACAACAAATAATCAAAAAAATCCAATTAAAAAACTCTTATGAATTAGTAAAATAACAAAAAAACAAAAGTGAGGGTTGAATTCCTAAAAACCAACAACAATCTAAACATTTAAAATCATCTTTTGATCCTATAATTTATATCTGGCGGCATACCAACATAATAAATTTTTGACAGTGATCCAAAAAAGAAGGTTTCAAAAAACGAAAAGGAAACAAGAAATATAAAACGATGAAAACTATCCCTACTTAAAATATAAAAAATTAAACAGTAAATATTTAAAATAAACTCCACAAGTTCTTTATATGTTCTATAGTGGTGCAATGCAAGCGGAATCATAGAAAATAGAAAGAGAACACCCATGCTAATAAAAAATATCCAAAAGCCCGCAGTTGTTTTTCAGTGTTTTAAATTTCAACAAGATTTTATTTGTATATATATATTTAATCCATACTATAGATTTAAAAGGTAGAAGTATATATTATAAGCAGATAAAAAGAATAAATGTCATAGCCCCTTTTATTTTATTAATAATAGAATTAAATTTAATGGAATAAAAATTGACATCAAAAAGATTTCAAAAAAGAAAGAAAAATATAATAAAATAAGAAAAAACAACGAAATCTAAAAGCAAGCAAAAATAGCAAGTACAAAAAAAGAAATAGAATAGAAGAAAGTATAGAAAATTACATCATCGGAAATATAAAAAGTATACTTTTTAAGCATGATAAACCCCAAAAAGTTTCCAGAAAAATTCCTGTACTCCAACAAGCGTAAGGCAATAGAATAGTAAAAAATATATATAAGAATCAAAAGAAAAGCAAAACCCCACATTTATATATAATTAATTATATAATTAAAACAAAAAAACCATTTATTCCGTAAAAGAAAAGAGAGTGCGCCGCCTTCTGCATTCAAAAAAAACAGCAATAAGAAAAAGCAGGTAAAAAAAAGAAGAAAGAAGACTGTAACCTTTTCCTAATTATTTATTGAATCACATTTATCTAGAGATAGTAAAAACCTAGTATCTTGCGTACCACCAATGTCATTTTAAACTTTTAAGACTAACTTCATATTAAATATTACTACTTAATAATTTTTAATTTAAATAAATAATAGAATATTAGGAATAAACATTAGTTAGTAATATTTTATTAAGATATAATAATTAATTAAAAAACGTCTTGCTTTACATAATTATTTTATAAAAGTACCACGTTCTGTCAAAAAATTCACCAATTAAGAATTAATTACGAGTTATATAATTAGCAAATCCTCAAATTACTATTTAAATAAATCAGGCTCTTCTACTTAAATTCACAAAAAAGTCTTTGAAGCTGCCCCGGGTTCTATATAAATATTAGTAAAAATAGACTAAAATAATAAAAAAAAAAAAAGAGCTCAACTTAACTTAAAGTCTTGCTTAGAATCTTTTTGAAATTATAATAAAATGTTTAAAATGTTGGAAGAAAAGATAACAAAATCAAAATAAATTGTGTGGAATAAGAAAAACCAAAGCACAAAAAAGAAAGCAATACAAAAAATAGAAAAACAAGAAGAGGCAAAAGAACAAGAAAAATAGAGTAAAGAACAAACAATAAAGATGGTGAAAGAAAAAAGAACAAGAGAAAGAGAAAAAAACAAGACAAAAAAAGAATTAACAGAGAAAAGAAAACACAAGAAAGAAAACAGAACAAGTCAAAGAAAAAAGAGATCAAAAGATAAAAGAAAGAACAAACAGAAAGAATAATGATCAAAAAGAAATGAAAAATGATAAGAATAAAGGATTTCTTTGGTTAACTGCGAAACCTTCGGCTGGGGACCTTACCCGTAAGCATCAAAATAACAAAGAAAACAAGCAATTCACGAAAAGCAGAATCTAGACATATCTTAAAAAAAGGAATCACAAATTAATGAAGAAAAACTCACGTTTAAAGATTGATTTCATTGGATCAGACACAAAAGGAGTTAACAAGAAAGTTTTCACGAATAAAAAATACGTATAGGTACAAAAACAAGCGAAGAACTGCAAAATAGCAATTATTTCTCCATGAATGAAAGCATTTCCAAGAACAAATACACCAACAAAACAGATAAATAACAGATAAATACATGAATTAGGATTATTCATTCACTACAATAACTACAGAATAGGGCTAAGGGTTCCACTCTCCTTCACTTCAGAAGCCAGAAAGGACTCTTCAAACCGAACACCGACAACAAAGAAAGAGAGAACAGAAAGAGTTGAGGAGAAAGAGGGATCACTAAGGACGTAGGATCTTAAGAAGTTAGCTCCAGAAAGTTCATACTTAAGAAAATGGGTTCCTTAGGCATCTATTTTTTAGAGAACACAAACTTCCAAAGATCCTACAAAATAGGACAAGAAGACAACGGGATAAGTGTGGCAGAAACTCCTGCAGGGAACAAGTTTTACCATTTAGCGAGACAGAGAAGACCCAGAACGAGGAGGTCCAAAAACGAAAACAGCAAAGAATGATTCAAAGAAAAAACAGGACTCGAACACATGAGACAAGTATTCCAGGGCCACAGCGGAAACTCCTCAACCATTCAGCCATTTCGGGAAAACCAGAAATGAAAAGCAAGAAAAGCTAGGAGAGAAGAAATAGGAGAGAAAAGAAAGAGGAGAAAGAAGAAAACATTCTTCCAAAAAATGCATAAGAGTTTCACAAAAAAAGAGCAAAAGTAGATAACAAAAATGTGCAAAAGTCGTTCAAAAAATGCAAGCCTAAAAAGAGGGTTTTGCCTCTGAAAATGCAATATAAGGACTGTACAAAATGAACATCAAAACACAAGTCTAAAAGTAGCCAAAGTTTTGACAAAAACAAGGAAAATTCCCAACATCTTACAAAGTCCTCCGTCTTTTGTCGTTAATTCAAAAAAACTAGAACAACAAAGAAAAATCTACCTCCAAAATAATAATAATAAAATCGAGAAGAAGACAAAGAAATAGAGAAAAAAGAAAAGAAGCAGAAACACAAGAATCAGAAAAGAGAGAAAAAGAGAGGAAAGAGAGAGGAAAGAGAGAGGAAAGAGAAAGAAGGGGAAGAAAAAGAAAGGAGACAAAGAATAAAAAAGACAAAATAAAGATAATAAGAAGAGACAAGAAAAAAGTCCCAAAACAAGAGAAAAAGTTATCGTCCAGTTGACACTACATTCTAGAAATTTCCTTCTTTTGGTTGTCGTCCATTGACTCCTTTTTTTCTTACATCTTTTGTTGTCCTCTAGTCTCTACTACACTCTAGAAATTGACTTCTTTTTGTTGTTGTTGTCCATTCTATCAATCAGGAGTCTTTTCTTACTTTTTTTGTTGTCGTCTATTTCTCAAACGATGGAAAACACGCTCGAAATTCTTCCTTTTTTGTTGTCGTCCCAAAAGAAGCAAAACTAGAAAGACAAAAGCACATTTCGTTCTCGTCTATTTTTTCATTCCAAAGTTGAAACAAACCTAAAAAAACAAGATCTTGTAGTTGTTCTGCCAGCTAGCTATTTCTTTTCTGACTTCTTTGGTTATCGTCCATTTACTTTCCAGCGAGCTACCTCTTTGACTTCTTTTTTGTTGTTGTTGTCCATTCTCTCAATCAAGAACTTTCCTTTCTTTTTTTGTTGTCGTCCCAAAAGAAAAAAACAAGATAGAAAAAGGAAGTTTTTGTTGTCGTCTATTCTCTCAAGAAAGAAGCTTTTCTGACTTCTTTGGTTGTCGTCCATTTCTTGCAAATAATATAAGAATAAATAGACAAAACAAGAGAGAAAAAGGAAGATTTGGTTGTCGTCTACTTTCAAAAGAGACAAAATAACAAGGAAAAACAAGATCGAAATTCTTCCTTTTTGTTGTCGTCCATTTCCGCCTAAATCACAAAAGAAAAAAGAGAGGAAGAAAGAAAAACAAGAATAAGAGTAGAAGAAGGGTCATTGTATAGAAAGAACAATCGAAATCTTCCAACTCGGACACAAGGGAAACCTGCTTCCAAAGAATCCACAAAAGAGGAAGCCTTCCAAAGGAAGCGTCTCCACTATTCATAGAAAGAGTGAAAAAAGGAGAATTCACTCACGACCCCATGCGTATATAATAAAGACTCCAAATCAGTCAAAGAAAGCAAAAACAAGCATCAAAATGCAAGGAAAGAAAACGCAGAACAAGATGCGTATAGAAAGACAAACCAACAAGCTTAAAATCCTAAATAGATTCCACAATTTATCCAGTAGACCAAGTAATGGCGTATAGAAAGCAGCCAAGATCGAGACCAAATAAATAGAAAATCCAGGAAGTCCCTCATTGATTCAAGCAAGTACAAAAAAAAGAAAGCAAGAAAGTCCAAGGGGAATTGCGTATAGAAACAAACAAGTGAAACCAGACAAACAAGTACGAAAGGAACAGCAACACCAAGCAAACTCTTTCCCTCTATCCAATCGAAACCGAAAACCACAACTCAAAGAGACATCGACCACGGACAACTAGAGACTATAGATAGAACCACGATAGTATAGAACAAAGACAAAACAAGCGGAAAAGTCATAACAAACCAAAACCAAGGAAACCCTGGCACCTCAAACTCGAAAATACAAGAAAAACTAGGGAAATCGAAGAGAGAGTAGAAGGACTAAGCAAAATAGAATAGAAGTCTAAGCAAGGGAATAAGTCGAATAGAATAAGTAGTCAAAAAGGAATCGAAGAAGTAGTCAAAAAGACGTAAGGAAAAAAGAAAGACGTCGAAGATCACAACGCCTACAACAAAACTCCAGCATTCAGAATCATCTACTCACAAAACCAAAAGAACCAACCAAACCAAAAGAGAAAAAGTAGATCCATTGACGAAAGACGAAAACACAAGCGAACAAGAAAGTATACAACACAAAGATTCGGAAACCCATTCCATAAATCAACGAAACAAGGACTCCTTTCGTCGAAAAAGAATCAGGGAAAAGGGCTAGGAGAAGAAAGCAATGAAGTGGAAGAGAGTCCATTCAAAAACGAGGAAACCATTGCGTATAGAAAGACGACGCACAGAAACATTGACACAGAGATCATAGGCAAAACGAATCTCGGAAACAAAGACACCGGGACGACAGGAAAAATACATCTAAGAAAAAGAGAGGGAAAGAAGAAGAAAATCCCGAGCAAACTAGAGCAGGAACTGAGACAGTAGGTAGCAGGAACAGAGACAGACAAGCCCTCTCGAAAGCTCCTTCTACTCGAAAAGACTAAGGAAACCAACAAGCAAAAACTGCGATTTCACAAACAAAGACAAACAATCACTCGCGGTCACAACTAGAGAGAAGAATGAAGTCTATGAAGTTCGATTACGTAGATTCGAAAGGAATCCGTCTAGCAACACGAAAAGAAAGAGAAGTTCTCTTTTCCGTCTACTACACAAATACACAAAGAAAAGGAGAAATAGAGGAGCAAGTTCTCTACACTCAACAAGCTCGTACTAGAGCATTCTATAGGTTTCTTTCTATAAAACCAGCACTGCAAGTCCCTTTCTCGCACCCTCCCAAGAGCTACACGCGGACTCAACGAACGAGACTTTCCGTCTTTCATTCAGAAATCTGAGGCAGGGATCTTGAAGCTGCCAACTCCATTTCGAAGGGCCCTCTTTTTTTCCTTTCTCTCGAAGAAGCAAGACCTCCCCCTCCCAAGCGAACAGTCATCACAGAGGAAAAAGGACCTGCTAGCATTACAAAACTCGAGTCTAGAATGGAAAGACAAAGAAAATGGTAGTAAGCGACCCCGGGAAAGCCAATTCCAATAACAAAGAAAAAAACAAGACAAAGAATCCAAAAGAAGAGAGAAAAAGGTAGAATCAGAGAGAACGAGAGGAAAGAAAGTGAAGCGCCGGAAAGAAAAGAGAAAGAGTGAAGACAAAGAGAAGAGAGAACAAGAAGAGACAAAAGACAGAGAGAAAACAGAACACAAGAGAATTCTAAGAAGACAAAGAAAAGAGAAAAAAGACAAGATAGAGGAAGTCCGCACAAAGAAAATGCAAAGAAAAAAAAGACAGAGGAGAGAAAGAAACAAAGAGAGAAAGAGGTAAAAAACAACAAAGA